>BGPR01001016.1:111293-129242 GCA_013235015.1 Araneus ventricosus | reverse complement strand
ATTGCACAATCTGGCAACCTGACCATTCTTCCATCAGCTATGCACAATCTAATAGCACAACAAAGTGCTCTGTTACGTAGTGAAACAATTTAGAATAAGTCCATCTGGCATGATAGCCATCTGTGGACCAATCCTTTGTAACCATTTTCGTGTTCCATCTGCTGCGCGTTCTTGACCTTTTTCACTTTTCTTTCCAGGCATAGTTATGCATTGTAATAGAATACAATACCGGAAAGCCCTTTGGAAAATTAGGCAGTGGTCACGCCATTGCGAAACTCATGATTTTAGGAGTGACAGGCATCTTGTCATTAAATGCGGTCCGTTTAGACTATTAAAATTGTGATTTTTTGAGGGCGCTTATCATGATTCTTAAATTCATTCATCTTTTCCAATTGCTTGAATGCCATTTTAAATTGATTTATTATTGAATATTTTGGAAATAGACTATCTATAAGGAGATGATGGACGCTATATTTAGTTACATAGAATTTTAATTTTTTACTGAAAGTATTAAACTGCTTTATGATCTACGATTAACCGCTAACTGATGACAAATGAATTAGAATAAAGCAGACAAAATTATTTATCGTTTGAGATCTTTAATTTGCAACGTTCAGTTAATAAGTGCTTTTCCAATGAAAATTTTCATTCACAGTTCTTTTAATATTTACTATAAATTTGCTTACAATTGTTGCTTTATTGATTGGTTTTTTAAAAAATTTGTTTAAAAAGTATTTCTAAATATACACACATTGTCTAAAAAATAATATAAAAATAAACGGGTTTTATAGCGTAATATGCGCATTTGTATGAAAAAGAGTATTGTGGTGCATAGCAAAAAATGAATGGAGATCAGTACCACAAATGGCAGTGATTTTTAATCATAATTTAATGCACAATTCCTAATCTGTATGGTATACACAAACTTAAAAATCTTTATAACAAATAAAAAAGTTGCCAAATATTACTAATATAATAGCCCAGATCTCTCGGTAACGCTCTGACGTCACCAACAATAAAACTCGTGCCATAGCACTGCGAGACGTTAAAAAGCATTATTTCATTGTTAAAGAACCTAAATTTCAGTAATTTTAAATTTAAAAGAGTAATTGTTGCTCTAATTTCAAATTTAATAGCTCTAAAATATTGAAATAAAATTTTCTATCCATTGATATAAAATTTATCTCGCTATGATCAACAGTTCCCGACAAATTTTAAATTATATTAATCCTATATTTCAAATTAATTTTCGTTTTTTAATAGAAAGTAGTAAATTACGTCAGTGGTATATCATGCGCGTGATATAGTTTGGACGCCACGATGCGTCTAATTATTTAGTGCAATCGTGATGATATAATTTGATAGTATTTTTTGGCAACGTTAAAATTTACACAAAGTCATATGAAGTACAAGGAAAATTATTAAACAACGAAAAATACTTCACACTGAATGTTGTTTACCGAGAGATTTTTTGAATAAAGAAATATGTAAATAAAAAACATTTCCTGTCATAATACATATGTTTATTTTATTTGTTTTCTATCAATGTTAAACATTTCTATCGCATATATATCTATTTAAACACGTCAGATTTGACAGGAAATCTCTCGAATGAAGAGGCATTTTGCACCCGTCATGGTATGACGGGTGATTTTATAGTTTACAAAATAAATTCCAAAGACAAAAAATAATTAATTGATAGAAATATAATAAATTGAAACACGGAAACATAATATGCCGACTCGTACAACAATCATTATGAATAAATCTAGTGCAACATGAAATAATATGGAGAATAAAATCTCATTAGATGCGTATCTTCCAATTTTAAGATTTCTGTTTACTCATTCTTGAAGAAATGTGGGTAAGAGGGTACGCTTCACTAATATGCCCTAATAAGGCATTCTAATCAATTGGATTACCCATAATGCATCATTTTCAATCCTGAAGGCGTGTGAAGTACTCAAAATAGCATAGTACAGTAGTGTGCGATACTAAGAATTTTATTGGTTCTGTGGAAGTATTTCATTTTGCAAATTAGTAAATGACGTTTAAAGTTAGGATTTTTAAAGCCACAGCAAATTAATAATGTAGAAGTGTATTTACAAAGACATTTATATGCACAGATGAGGGTTATTTACTTCTAAAATATTTTAATATGCTTGTGCTTTCATAGACGCGAACTTTTTTCCGTTTTATAGTCAAAGTTCGCGTGCGATAATGCATCTACCTTCAGTAAAACATAGATATGTAATTAAAATTTAATCTTACGAATATTTCCATTAGAAAAATCTTTAAGAAGATAATCACTACAAACATTTTTTTGTGAGATTTCTCTTTCAACATTCATGAAAAGCTTTTTAAGTAGGACTTCTTTTTCTAAGCCCACATTTTTACGCTTTAAAGTAACCCACTTTTTGTATTCTTTGCTACGTTCCGGCACTGTCTATTGGAAGGAATGAAAGATAGTTTTCCATTAAGGAATCACTAAATTCCAACTTAAGCTTGGGATGAAAAGTGAATTCGAAACCGTAACATCAAACCGACAACATAAAAAGCCGTCGGACCATTATAGTGCAACAATCGGGTTTAAATGTTTTTCTGTGAAAACATTTGTTTTTGCTACATAATCTGTTTTTAGGGCGCGCAAAAAAAGGAGAAAAGATACTGATTGTTTTTTTAGAGCCTGAAGAATAAGTAAAAGAAGTGTAAATTTTTTTTTACCCCATTTTATAAATGGTAGAGTCTATTTGTTATTTTATGGTCTGATTTACTTCGCATCAGAAACTGTATAGCTTTAAGATCCATTTACTAAGGAAATGAAAGACAGTCATTTGATTCCTGTTTCACACCTCTCCTCTCCTTCTCCTCTTGCTTTTTTTCATCGTCTCGTATACTAAATAATTTTCGCATATTTTTATAATCAAACTGTTTTCGCTTTAACGCAGCAGCTTATGTATATTTTTTCCATTCGCATCATTTTTCCAGACGGAAACAACGTTCGCAACCCTGTTTACATATTAAAAACAATAATAAACAGCAGGAGTTGTCTCCCCTCGACTTTCTTGTGTGCTGTTCAGCACAGGTTTGCCAGAACAAAAGAGCAAAATAAGGCCAAATCTTCTTAAACATGAGGACAAAAAAAGGCCAAATTTGACAAATTGATTGGAAACGTCATTTGCTATTAGAGAAACAGCTTTCCTTCACGAAAACGAATCCCACTTGATAGGCATATGTTCAATGTTCTATTATTAAACTAAAATTTGAGTGAAAGAAATTTAAAACATCCTCGTTCTATTCAGGAGCTATTTCGTTCGACAGCTCATTATATATCATTTGAAATGTGTAATATCAAAAATTTATTAAAAAACAATAGAATAAGTAATTAAAAATTGTTTAAAATTCATCAACGAAAATAAAGCCAAAAAAGGCCAAATGAAAATTCCTAAGGCCAAGGGCTTTGAAAAAAGGCCAAATTTCCATAATTTGGCCTTAAAGAGGACTACCACTTTTGGACGATTTTACACCGGAAAGGGGTGTCAGGCAATGAGTCATTTGAGCGCATTTCCGGAGTTTTTTTGTTAGATCGCGCTCAGTAAAATGTAAACATCACCCTTCTATCCTACACTTTCCCCCTATTTTGATGAAAATAACTCCTCCCGGCGCATGTGCAATAGCTCGGAGGTTTTCCGAATCCTTTGCTAAACAATACTCCTACATAAAGATGTCACTTACATGGTAGAAGCTTTCGTAATGACTTACATTTTATTCTCGCAAAACGTAATATAAAAATTTTAATACAATATCTGTCCAAAATTAACAGCTGCATTGCAAACAATCTACTGTGTAATGAGATGAATTTAATCTAATTTTTCATAGAAAAATACTCTTAGTTAGGGGCCGTTTGAAATAGTGAACCTGAAATCCATAAAATGGTGTTTGGTCTAGTGTCAGATTTTGGCAATATGAATCCACTGGCACAAAATTGCTCTGAGGCCCCTCCACCTATCCAATGTCGTAAATTTCATGTCGGCTTAGCACTGGGATATATGTCGAATAGAATTTGAGGCACGAAGCGAGCACTTCTAGCGCCTGTGCGAAAAACCGCCACTGGTTTGATACCGGTTTGCGTAACTGATCCCATTTAATAATTAAAGAAAACCAGACAAATTTAAAATATTTATTTGGCAAAGTTTATCAAAATCGCTTAAGGCAAGGTAATTTTATTAAAAACGGGTGCTACAAATATTGAAATTCGAACGAAAAGTTTCCATGTCTCCAAAATTTGAGGAAGAGTTTTTCTGTGATACTTAATTTTGCTGTATATGCCATAGTTTATGGGGAAATCTAAATTTAAAAATTAAAGTAAAATTTAATACTAACTTTAAAGAATTTTTTTAATAATTATGTCAAGGTCTGAAAAGTAAAATTCCACCACATATGTACTAATTAACGATATTTTTGAAACCAGTCGAACGAAAGAGCTTTAAATAAAATAAATAAATGAATAAAAAAGTTATTGGTTGATACCAAATACAATGGATTCACTTCTGCCTTCTACTACAATCTTGTTTGAAAATTTTCAGACCTCCCATTCATTTCTCCAGATAAAATTAACGAACAATAAAATAAATTAAACGACTTCTTGCGCAATTATTATCATTATCGAACATTGCGATTGATTTAACTTCGTACCTTAACATTTCATTTGGTAAAATTAAAACCGTGTTGCCCAATGTACCTTACGCCCTTACCCGAAACAATCAGTAGAAAACCAAAAATTTTCCCACGGTTAGCACCAATATGTAAAATTTCCTCGAACCGTTTCTCATATGCGGTTTATACTAGAGCTCCGTGCGTAATCAACTTTGGAATGCCACACGCGTTGAACAATTGCTTCTCATTTTAATTAAAATGAAAATATAATTTCTTCTTTTTATCTTTAATCGTTCGAACTAGTCGAAAAATTTCACTCTCGATGCAGAAGTTTCATTATGTTTTTCTGAACTACCTACTTGTGAATTCACACACATTATGGACAAATATGCAGGTATAGCTTTTCAAAAGAAGAAATTGACGGTTCCCGCCATGATTGCATCATTGTAGATTAAAAGCCATCTACTTATTCATTCTTTTTCGATCAATCCCATGATGCATCCGGTTCGGAGATAGTGTTCCAAATAAGTGAAACCAGGAAATGCATTATTCAGGATGATTTATTGGAATTAAAGATGAAGTTCTAAACGGTAGACCGAGTTCGATACGGAATGCGGCGTTTAATCTTCGACATTGTTATTGATAATATCGGTAATGAATTCTGTTCATGGGATATGAGAATAAATACTACAACTTAAAACTTCTTTAATCTTGAGTTTATTATGTTTGTTAAATTTGCAATATGTATACAGGTTTCATAGCCAATCGCATTACAATATTTGTTTAAAAATATATGTATCGCATTATAATATTTGTATAAAAATGAAATTTAGTGTTATTTTCTAATGTTTAATTTTAATTGTTTTATTTATAAAAATAAAGGAATAACATTTTTCCACTTATAACTCTTTCACGAAAGAAAAAAAAAAGAATTTGCTATCGTATTTTCATCTGAAAATATTATTTGATTTCAAAATAACTACAAAATTGGAAACAGATTAGAACAAGGAATAATGATTTAAAATTGTAAATAGAAACCAATTGAAAACATTTATTCTGCAGATTCGTCAACACGGTATTTTCAATTGTTATGCTTATTTTAAGTTAAATCTCAATTGTAGTGCTTATTAAATAAAGATGATTTTCTCAGTTGTTGTTGTTATCAAGTAAGAATCATTTTCTCAGTTGCTGCGCTTATTAAATAAAAATTATTTTTTAAATTTTTGTGCTTATTTTAAATTAATATTCTATTGTTTTATTTATTAAGAAAAGATGATTTTCTCATTTGTTGTACTAATTCAAAATGATTTTCTTGATTGCTGGGCAAAAACAAGTTGACGCTACGAAAGTTTTCGAGACAAAAATATAGTTATTATTATTGAACTAAAATATGTTAAAAGGAGTAACAGATTCTTTTCGATGTTGGATTTTAGAAGTGTGATTAGAATAAAATGGTTAAAATCCGCAATTTAAATCACAAATGTTCGAAATTCGGTATCGGAAGGTTTTTTCATTGAGCATTTATGCTGATAATGTTGTTTCATATGAAAAGCCATTTAAAAATCTTGGATCGCTTAAGAATTTCAGAGAAAGCTTATAATTTAATTTAAAAGAACATACTACATTTTCATTTCTTAACCCTACTCAGCGAAATTTTCATTTTTCAATAAAAGTTGAGATATTCATTCATTCATTACATTCGTTTATGAAGTTGAGGTAATCTTCATGAACGAATGTAATGAATCCGGAAAAAATAATTGGAAACATTTTTTAAATTCAGCATTTAAATTTTAATTAATTAAAAAAAATTACTGTTTAATGAAAAAATTCTTCTAGTAAAAAGTGATATAAATAAATGATTTATTTACCAGTTATTAAAATATTTAAACTTAAACCAGCGGAAGTGGTCTCCCCTAAACTTTCTCGTATACTCCTAACACACATAGAGGAAAAAAATAAGCTAAAAGGCGGTAAAACGAACAAGAACCCCTAATGCAGTGGAGGAAAAAAAAATAATAAGTGAAATGCCATACCACGATTTCCGAAGGTCGTCCAACGCGGAAGTGGAATTAGAAGCCGGCGTGATTACCAATAGGGCTGGGTGTAGATAAAAAAAACGAAAATTGCAATTTGAACGCCTTTTTGTAACCGATTGACACAAAAATTAGACACAAATCTACCATTAAGGTAAGAAGGCCAAATACCAAATTTCATTTATCAAAGTAATTTTTTAAAGTCATTGCGTTCAAAAGTAGACGATTATACAGACAGACAGTCGACCCTTTGACGGATTTGTTCCAAAATTTGAAGCAAACCTATATTCCTGATGATAAAAATGTGTATCAAATTTTATCCACCTAGCTATTTTAGTTTGAGAGTTATAGTGTTCACATGACTTCGGACATACAGACAGACTTCGCGTGGACTGATTTTGTCCTAAATTTGATAGAAACCTACAAATTATGTGTAAAGACCACAAACCAATTTTCATTCCCGTAGCTCTAATAGTTTTCGAGTTATCGTGTTCACAGACAGACAGACATAATTCTAAAATTGTGTTTTTCGGACTCAGGGAGGTCTAAAACGTGGAGATTCGTCAAAATCTCGAGTTCGAATTTTTGGACGATTACAATACTTTCTCTTTGTAGATTTCGTACGAGAAAGCAAGAAAAGGATACAGGCGCAACGCAGATTTAACGTGCTAACTGGAAGGACTTTTTTAAATTTGATCTTAAAAATCATTAGCGGTTTAAGAAATCTGACACATTTGCGAACTAATAGACTTCGGCGCGCATTAATGCTTCTACAAATATGTAATTTCATCCAGTTATGTCTTTCACGACACAAACAACCAACAAGCGCCGAAACGGGTCAATCGACACACCTCATTCTTAAGCAGTTTTTTTTGCTCGTTAGTCTGTTATGAAGTTTATCGGTTTATGGAGCCTTGCAAACTCATCCGAGATCTTTGGTTAATCTAACCTCTTCTTTCAAGTATGCCCACAACTCGCAATGTGCCGAAAATTATCCGCGCGCTCTGAGCACGTGAGCAGACGAAACCCTCAATTTGCCTCGGTAACTTGACCTGGTCACTCTCCCTTGTGGCCGTCTGACCGAAATGGACTACCAACGCCTATCTAACCACTGCCTTGTTAGAGTGTGCTGAAGAAATCACCGTAAGGTACAGACTCTAATACCGCACTGTTACGAACCGAGCGGATGAGAGAGAGAGAGAGAGAAACAAAAAGAGTGAAAGGAGAAAGAAAAAAGATTAAACTCTCTTTATTTAGGTCATCATCAAACGTCGTTTAAGAAGTTGGCGTTTTATCTGTATCATTCTTTTGCGGGAGGAGTTGCATTGGTCGGTGTTCCCGCCACCATGCAAACAATTGGCTTTCGGTTTCTTTTTTTTACAAATGACCCTGTGCTTATTGTTTTTTATTTAAAAGATTTTTCTGAGGCCAGATGCTGTCTTTATGTATGCTAAAAGACACTGCCACTCGAATGTTACCATATGTTATGTGTCGAAATATTTATTGGTTTCCTGTGACTGATAGTGGGCTTGGTTTTTTTTTTTTTTTGATACTCTATTCCTTTCAACTTAATTCTTTTCGCTATTTAAGAACTGGCTCATCCCAATCGTCTTAATTATATTGGTTTGAAGCAGTGGCGAATCCAGGATTCGGTTCAGTAGTAACACACATAGGAAAACAATGGTGTATTATATTCATAATTATAAACAAAATAAATATATATTGGGTATTTATATAGAAAAATGGTTTTATTTGGTACGGCTTCTAATGAAAAGATGAAGCACAAAGTATTAAAATGCAGATTAACTATTGCCAAGAACTTCAAAAGCAAACCAACCCGAGGCCGACCTTAAGACTACGGCTATTCGAAATTTCAAATATTCTTTTAAGTCGAGGATTTTGATGTAGATACAGAAAAGTGCATTCCCTCTTTTTCAAACTACCGGAAGATGAGATTTATGGCTCCATTCAATCGGACATACAATTACTTTTTTTTTTGTTTTCTCTCCTTAGCAATTACTCCAGTCATCACATAGGAGGAGATACAACTGGACTAAGAAATAAAACGATCTGTAAGTGATTGGAGTTACCGCAAATTAATTACTCCAAGAGAGTGAGACAGTAATCGCTTAGTGGCAGGACAGTTGCAATGGCTCATAGGCAAAGGCAGAGCCGCCTTAACAAATCTCAGCGCCCTGGGCTAAAGATAACTAGCGCCCCATCAGAATACTAACTAAGAATCTGAACGCCTGTGGCCTAAAGGAAATAACTTCCTAATCAAATATTTGGAGATCAAAAGAAAGAGAGAGCGAGAGAAGTCACCTGTTCTCTGACTAACGTCTTATAGTTTGAGAAATCGGAACTTTTTCATATTTAAAATTATAATTAAAGGGCTGTCTTAACAAATCTCAGCGCCCTGGGCCAAACATAACTGGCGCCCCATCAGAGTCGTAACTAGGAATCTGAACGCCCGTGGCCTAAAGAAAATAACTGCCTAGTAAAATATTTGGAGATCAAAAGAAAGAGAGAGAAGTCACATGTTCTGTGACTAACGTCTTATAGTTTGAGAAATTGGAACTTTTCATATTTAAAATTATAATTAAATAATTTCTTTGGTTAAAAACTAAAATGCTAAGTAAAATCCGTGTAGTAAATTTGCAGACTCCTTTTTATCACTGGCGCCCCTGGCTTACAGCCCAATTAGCCCATTGGATAAGACAGCCCTGCGTGGAGGAGAAAAATATCTACAAGACAGCATCTGTACCTCCGGGAGAGAAAGGTTAAAGAATTTCATTCATAAGTTACGCCAACAGGAAGATTCTCTGAAAGCAACCGGCTCCAATGATCGAAAGAGAAACAAAGCCATTTGCAATGATGGTCATCATCCATTGTGGATAGATAGTAAACTTAATGATCCGCAAGCTTATTTCGTTTCAGTTTCAAATACTCTTCAAGTAAGATCACTGCTTTTAACCTCTTTTACCATCCAACACACCTCGGCGACAATCAAATTTCGTGACGAAAGTTTGGGGGTCGCTTTCCTAACGGGGGTCAAGCTGCACCAAGGCACTGTCTAATCAATCATGGATTCGCGCAAAGGAACCAACTGGGGGTTTATTCATTTCTGTTTGTTCTATAACGGTAAAAGGATTTAAAACCATGCTTTTGCCATGGATTTGTTCGGGATGTGCTTTGCAATTATGATTTAAGTTATTGTGAAGAACTTAATGCCAATAGTTTTGTTTTTAAGATTTCCCAAAAAAGTTATTTTATTGAGATTGAACATGAATGGAGCTACCGCATGAATTTCTAGACAGAATTCCTTATCATTGCAGAATTTCATATTTATGTGTATCGTTTTCAGGTATGTACTAATTCGCAGATTGCAAACCTGTAATCTGAGAATTAATGTATTTTTACCAACACATTGGTTTCCTAAAACTAATTTTAATATCAACGATATTTCTGTTTACCATCTTTTCAATTTTATGAACTGGTAGTCAATAACTATTTGTAAAACTGTGAACCTACTGCATTTGAATTCACGAAACAGTGAGTCCATTATATTTAAGAATATCCTGATAAAAATAAAATGCTCATGTACGCGCCATGCGGCTTCATAGTCAGCAATAACACAAAAGATTCAAGAGTTCTCTTCCATTTCTTCCATTCTAATTATTAATGTGTATTAATTCTTACTAATATGCCTTAATTCTTATTAAAGCACGATTTTTATCGTTTGATTCTATAGTAATTCGTTAGTTAATTATGGGCAATATTGTCGATACAATTACTGGATGAAGCTGCGCCATTCAAGTCTGTTCCATTTTATTTGTTTAATCTTAATGTATTATAATTTTTATTGAAGCATGATTTTTTTTGTTTGATTCTATAGTAATTCGTTAGTTAATTATGGACAATATTGTCGATGCAATTACTGGATACAGCTACGTTAGCGCGCAAAAGGTATATTGTTATCGCTATTGTTTAATTCTTCTGTTTCTTATGTATTTCCCTTTTTTGTACTCAAATATCTTTCTTTTGTATTTTATTGGCTGTTGCTGCATTTTTGCGTCATTCTGTCTAATACAAATTTAATTTTTTAATTTTTTGATATCATTTGTACTTGTTACAAAAGATTCAAAGTGTCTTTGCCAGACATTTATCTGATGTCGCAGCTATCGGCTGTCTAGAAGATTTTGCACAGTCCAACTGTATGACGAGCAGATTGACACGATACGGAGCGTAAAATGGTACCTTTCAGTAAAGCGAAGTGGTGCGTCCCAATTCTCCCAACAATGGCCGGGGTTCAAGGAGCTAACCTCGAAACATCAGAGCGGCTGCCTTAATGAGATCTCTCTGACCGCAGCCCCCCATTGTTCCGAGGGAATTTGTTTGTTTTCGGGGGTGGCCTCCTACCCTTCACTGGGATGACCCATATCGCCCCCCGAAATGCGTCCGTCGTGATGCGCGTGCTACAATCGCAAACCGTTGGCGTGAGCTGATGGCAAGATAGCCGGTAATGTGCTGAGGATTGTTGCGTCCACGCGTGCCACGGCGCGGAGAAAGTGAAGCGGAGGCGGCAAAAGAGAAAGGATACTTAGCGAGTTTTCTTGATAGTCGTGGCTCTCCGGCGGTACAGCGTGATATTAAGGTTGACCCGGAGCGTGGGTCTGGCGGTGTGCTGGATCCAGTAATGGTCGTAATGTGATTGTGGATTGTTGCATCTTCTGCCACCCTATGCATCTTCAGCTTTGAAACGGTCGGTGCTGAGGTTGGGCAATGAGGAAGTGGGCAAAATTTTGTAAGGCCTTCTGTAATACCTTCTTCTTTGCAAAAATAGGTGAAAAAAATCACGTTGACTCAAAATTTGACATTGGAGTTTGTTGAATAGCTGTTTTAAATCGAGTTTGTTTTTGTTTATTATCCGTTATTGCTTGATCGGCTTATTCATTTCCTGAATTGTGTTCGCGGTAGCACTTTTTAGACAAAATTGGGTGCGGAAAAATGTTTCCTCAAAAAGAAGTCGCAAGTGGGATAAGTTTAAGAATTCCCGTTTGAAAGAGAAAGTAAATAAATATAGCTATTAGATGCAATTGATTGGGAAGAGGTTAAAGAAACAAGGGTGGCAAGTTGAAATACTGATTATTTTAACATCTTGAGAAGCATCCCTTATCCATTTGCATCACTCGTGTTTCTAACATTATCAGAGAAACTAAAATTTATGAAAAACAAATCAAATCAAATCGGGACAACAGAGTTTGAGAAGATCAACTATAATATCAGATATCTTATACCTCCTCGCCAGAGTTATGGAGTAAAATTTAATTTGTGGAGTTACTCGTTTAAAATCTTGTTCAAGAGATTTTAAGTTACTCTTTTAACTCGTTTCGGAGAGGAATACTCGTTAAAGAGATTTGATTGACTTTTAACATGTTACTCGTTTTCAAATTTAATTTGTGGTGTTACTTGAATAAGAGAAATCATGAGATAAAGAGTCAACCAAATTAACATTTTGAAATTTAAGGCGTGAAGAAATACTTGGACCAGAAACGAGTTGTGGACATAGATGTCGACTTTTTGTCCTACGAAAGAGCCATGAATTATCTTCTCTTGTAGTACTTCTTCAAACACTTTAGCTCAAAACAACATAAAGAAAAAATGATTTTTTTTTCTTGAAATTTTATTACAAATATTTATTAGAAAATAACTCAAATAAGTATTTTTAAAATCTGGTTTATTTCCTGTGAAATAAAAGTATCTTTTTTTAGAATAGAGGATTTAACTTTCATATAAAGATCTGTCTGCTTTTTTCTCAACTATATCATTCAAGTTGCAGTAGTCAGGATATTATGCATCATGATCCACTGTAGTTTCTATTCCTTACTGATGAACAGAATTTCATGATATATGAATTTTGATTTTTTAGATACTTTGTACTTCTAAGATTTTTTTTTCTCTCTCAAAATCTTTTATCGGAATAAAAAAATATCGAGTACCACTTTTTCTTGAAAAAGCTAGTCGCTCTCATAAAATTAGAAAATAGATAAGAAAATGACACGTTAAAGTAATGCTAAAGTGAAAGAAGTTTATTTTTAAATAGCCAATATATTTTTGTGAAATGGTTTAATACAAGATAACCATAGTTATTTTTTACAAATGCTTAAAAAAATCTGAAAGAAGCCAGTGTGAAAGTTTCAGCGATTCTACTGATTTTGAACGAGACTCCACATAAGGGTCATGGCCGATAAATTAAGAAGCTCCCATGTTACTTATAGTTTAATTAGACTTTCATTACCAATTAGAATAAGTGTATCTAATATTAAAATATAGGGGTAATTTTCAAGCAAATAAGATAGTTATTTAGCGAATTACATAGTGTTTAATATAATAAAAATCTTTCTTCTAACTTCATTTCAATTTACACGTATATTTAAACGGCTTTAATAAGTGTCTATAAACTTGCTAAAAGTTTTTATGGGCAAGTAATCATTTGAAAACAACAACAATGTTATTGCTGTGATTATCCATTATTGCATAACCAAAGATTGCAGAACTATGCAAAACGCAGCTGCGCAGTTTTGTTACTGTTTAAAAAAGTTTTAATATCAACTTGAAAGGTAGCAATTACGGAAGAACTTCAATAACATTCTGTAAGATTCTTCAACATTATCCATACCGTGCGTGACGAAACACGATCAAACTGACCACGACCAACAATTTTCCGTGACAAGACTCCTACATTCTTTAGCGAGCCTGATTGATCTTGATGAATGATTTAAATAATCGATATCGGAAAGAACCTGCACTAGTTAAACATATCCTACCCTTTTATCTAACGCCTACTCCTCTTACGCGAGAAGGGCGCAGAAACCACTGTTGACCCTAGGTTAATTTCTAATTTCGCAATGGTTCGTGAGGGTGGTGGCTTAGTCTGCCTTAAATTGTTCTTTTAGAGATGAGGTGATTATAACTTAAGAGGGAGCAAAATAATGGAGTCGTGTTTGAGTAAGAGCAGACTGATGCTTGCCTTCTTGCAGGTTCTTAGTTGACTCAAGGTAAGGAGTAGTTTGCTGATTGAAAGATTGAAATTCTTTGAAAAATTGGCTTCTGACCAAGAATCAGAGATAGTTGATGCAAAATCAAAAACGGAAATTGTAAATGGAATTTAAAAGTACCCTTTACAGCGAGAAATGGCAAATTAGGTCGCTGGATTCTATTTTGTTTTCACGTTCCTCGAACAAGTTTATTTACAAACACGAAAAACTTTGTAATGTTGTTTGTGTAAACATTTAAAAATGATGGAAGAAATGAAGTAATGAAAGCTGATGAAAATAATAGTTACCGTTTGCCCGATATGGCGAAATACAGTCTGGAAAGAATCGAGCCATTCTCTTCAGCAACACTTTGTAATTTCGACTTGTTGTGAAAGATACAACCTTTATAATTAAATTACCACAGGTTTTATATATTAGGCCTCATAATTAAATTACCATAGGTATATTTAATTATGAGGCCTAATATATAAAACCATATGAGTTTAATTTAGTATGCTTCCATGCATTTCAAGATGAATAAACAATTAATTTCTTGCTTTTTTTTAAAAGCGGGCTTTTAATTCTGGATAAGAAAAAGGGGGCAAATCAGACAATTGAAATTGACGGGGAGAGAATTAGCAACCATGATCTTCTGCAACACTTTGTAATTTTCACTTGGTGTGAAAGATACAACCTTTACAATTAAATTACCATAGGTTTTACATAATAGGTCTCATAATTAAATTATCATAGGTATATTTAATTATGTGACCTAAAATATAAAACCATATAAGTTTAATATAGTTTGCTTCCATGCATTTCAAGATGAATAAATAAATAATTCCTCGCTTTTTTTAAAAATGAGCTTTTAATTCTGGACAAGCAAAAAGGGGCAAATCAGACAATTCAAATTGACGTGGAGAGAATTATTTTGATCTTCATAGAGTCTGTCTGAATTAAATATAGTTATTAAATAAAATTTTAATTCAATCTTTTAAACCAACGTTATTTCCTTAACAAATTTTATTTAAAAATGTTGAATCTGAAAGAAGCAAGTCTTGCGAGAATTTTATAGATCCCAATACTTCTCTAGGCAACCGACCCTTCTAGAAGTAACGAACAACAAAGGGGAGTTGGAACCCTAAGGCCGTTAACCCTAACCCTATTACTTCGATGCACCTTTTCTCAAAATCTGTTATAGATTCATGTTTGATACTTTTTATACAAGTCAAGTACACCTTTCTCATTATACTGAAATGAGCTTTTTTAAAAAAAACTCAAAACTTTATTTTTTACAAAACTTTTTTGTGTCAAAATAGGGTAAAATTTCGCTATGTCTAATTAAATATTTTGTAAATTTATAAAAAATTAAAAATTAATCAAAAGGTCAATTCAATATAATGAGAAAGATGTGCTTTACTCCTATAAAAAATCTCAAACATGTATCTATAACGAATTTTGAGAAAAGGTACATCGAAATGGCCAATTTAACATTTTCGGACTTAGGGTTCCAACTCCTCTTGAACCTTTGCCTTAGTTTAACTTCTGCACTAGTTTTACTTCATTTTTATTTCATTTGTCTATCAGTTTTAAACGAGCCCTTTACTGAACTTAACAAGAAGCATATTGTTGAAATTCTGATTAAGTTTTTTCGGTAAGATAAGTAGTGGTTTAACTTTTGCAATTACTTTCCTTAATTTTACTTAATTTAAATATATTCCATATTTATTATGAAACTATCAAAGTTGTAGGATGGGTGTACAGTTCCTAAGTGTATGTTGTAAATAACGCAAGTTAAGAATGTTAGAATTAAATCATTAATAATTGTACATGTTGTTAAACATTAACCTTAATATTATATACCCTGAAGAGCTTAGCATGATTTTTAAATAAGTTATGAAAAATAAATTATTTATTTGTTAACTAAGGAACGGAATCTGATATTTTTTAATTCATATTATATGAAATATTTTATTGCTTATGTTTGAAATTTATACGTTTTGTATTTTGTATTCTAGCCTGTATAAATTAAATATGTTATGCATATTGGGGAACTAATTTTTTTAGCAGTTCCAAGACTGATTTGTCCTCTAGTTTCGAGATTTAAAACTTTGATACTGGATTAACAATAATAAACTGGGCATTTTCTTTCAAAGGTTTGTTAGACTCTTACTTGAGATGAAGAGTTTTTAATTACAATATATTGAATCTGCCTCTTTTAAAAGTACTTTACTGTAGTCGAAAACATTTGAGTTTTGGTGTCATAATTCATTAGACACTCAATATTAACTACAACGTGATAATTTTAGTTTACAAAATATTTCTTGTGCCAAATACTCAATTAGCATCAAATTTCTTAAATTTATTACATGCAATTAGAAAATCTAATCTATAATTAGGAAATCTAAGTATGCAATTATCTAAGTATGGAATTTGAAAAACATTTCTTAGACAGTATAGTAAGATCTTCTATTCCAAAATTGCTTCATCTCGGAACACGATTTTAGATGCAGAAACTTACAGCATTCTGTGGGAAAAATTAAATTCGCTATCATTTGATAGTTCTGCTATGCTCATCTCTTTTTTTATTCAACTAACTTTCAAATGGGAGGAAAGCCGAACAAAAGGGTTAGGAACGTGCAAGCACGATCCGCCACGGAATGCATCAGGGCATGGCAGCAAAATGCAGTAGTGCAGGCTGGAAGTATTGAAGATTCTGCTACGTAAGGAGGAGGAGTAAGGCTTGAAATGCTCAAAATGCGGTGTTTTGTTAAAGGAAAGAAATGTTTTGCACGATCATGAGGGTTTCATTGTCTTGTTAAAAACAGCATACGTCATATTTTCACTGGTAGTAAAAGAATGTTTGATTTGAATTTCTTTTGCTTTTAATCGATGGGGAAAATTGTATTAAACATTGAGCACGCATCTGCAACCAGATGTCGAGAAAGGTTTAATTAAATATATAATTAAAACAAGATTTATGTTTATGTCTAAGCCACGAATAAATCAGAATTTATGAAGCAAGCTCAAAAGGAATGTTTAGATTTTCAGTACTTTAAAGCGACCCTTCAGGTATTATTGTTATCTGAATTCCATTAATTTCAGACGAACTTTAGTCGTGATAATAAAAAAAAATTCTACGATAGATACTACTTTAAAAAATTTTGGAATCTGTGAACACTGGGCAAATTTCAAAAGTTATTCTGTGCATAAATTGACGATTATAGCCATTTTTGTTTTTCATTGCCTTTTCTCTATATATTTTAGTATTTACTCAGAAGCAATTCTTTCAAAAGATAAAACATTCCGAATGCGATCCGAAATCTTTTTGGTTGCGAGATTGTACCTGTGGAATTAATTTACAACTATTCCGGTTTTTATTAGGCCATTATGAAAGTTCAATTTTCGGGCTGTGACAGGCTCAGTACAAAAGAAAGACTCTAGTCCTCAGTAGATATCTATTCATTTTTTTAATACGGAAAAATATAAAATCGTATCCTCAAGATCATTCAAAACATTTTATTAAACCAAAGCAAGCATAGTTTAGCTGCCTTACGCCTGCATCAAATAATGCGTCACGCACGAGTACACTTTGTAAAACGTTGATTAGTTTGAGTTGTATAACTCTTATTCAGCAACTTGTCAGGCAACAGAGAACCCAATGACTAACACAGCCTTCAATATTGCACAATCCATGTAATCAAGGAAAAGAAAGAGTGGACCAACTCGTCATTGGTACCTAGCAATGGACACCTCGAATCCTACCTAGGTCGGTGAGTACTGCTATTAGGCAACACCCCCTCCATCACTTTATCCGCTGCCGCATCTGGGAGTCGTGCATCTTTATCCTCACGACAAACTGTCTCCTCCTTGAACCGAGCTTCCGAAGAAGCAACTCACGAAGTTCCCAGTAGCCCCGGTCCCGCCCACTCACGAAACGTCCATCTCGAATCCCCTGCGCAACTGATACAAAACGAACAATATCCCCGGCCCTTATCGTACCTTTTTTTTCCTCGCACTGTTTCGTTTTGTTGATGATATTATTGTTATTTGGGATCTTCAATCCACGCTTTCTTCAATCTGCTTTTCTTTCGCGTTCGATTTATTTAGGAGAGGGAAGGTGGTATAATATACATTCGAATGCTGTTGAAGTGAGAAATTTTAAGGGAAACTAGCATAAACAGTTTAGACCAGGGCTTCTTAAAATAAGGGTCGGGTCCCCA
>BGPR01001016.1:51126-70293 GCA_013235015.1 Araneus ventricosus | reverse complement strand
ATTTTGTTGTATTAAGAGTTCTTTTTAAATTCTTTTAATGATTCAAACAGAACATCATTCAAAATTTTTCGACGTAATTAGTTCCATTTTTGAATCCACGTGAAGGCTATTTTGGGGAGGTTCTCGTAATTTTTACCAAATGACAGGGACGAACTTGAACCATCACCTCTTTTTTTCAAACTTCCACACCACACCCACAGGAGGGCGTTTGACTCTAATGACTCTTGGATCTTAGGTTGGATCTAGTCTCGAGCCTGTAACCAATCGTCTCAGACTCTGACTGTGACATCAGGCATCAGTTAGTTCAGGATGCTTTGGAAAGAACAAAATTAAGTTCTGAGTTTAACATTTAAAAGCTTGAATTATTATACATTAAAACTTTTTCTTTTGTTTGAAGTTTAAATTGGAGTGAAAAAAATTGAAAAGAAATTAAAGTGTATTGTGAAAGAGATGTAAAGGAAAATAAACATATAAGTTGTTAAAATAAATAAATCATGTTAATGAAATAGAAAAAAATCTGACAAAAAGAATTTAAATTAATTACTCTCTTAAGTTTAATGATTAAGTAATGATCGTTTGTTGTATATTTTTATTGACTAGATTACTTGACACGAGTGTGATTAAATATTTCTAGTGCAACTTAAAAGAAAATAGTCCAGGAAAACAATATTACTCATGTTTTGTACTCTTTAGCATTATTCTTAAAAATATTTTGTAAACATAATTAAACTGAGAATTAATTTAACTTGCAATTTATGTAATCAACTGTTGATTCTGGTGTCTTTGTTTTTTATTGTTATCTTTCGGAAAAGTTTTTTTCTTATTATTAACTCCTAATCTTGGAGACAACATTATTTCCACTGAGTTCTAATTTAAATCCTTTTTAAACTTAAAATATTTCTTAAAAGTTTTTAATAGAATTAATTTAATATTGTTTCTAGAAATTAATTATTTTTGCAATTGCCACTGTTTATGCAAATAAATATATGCGAAGTTATTTATTCAAAATTTAAGTTTGTGTTAAGTGCATATCATTATGACTTGTATACGTTTTCGGAATAATACTTAGAATTACTTATTTTTGTAATTTTTTAGCTAATTTTTATTTTCTAATTGAAATAATTTCTAAGAAAATATTTCATGTATCTGAAACCATTTTTGTAAATTTTACTTTGTCGTTTCGTCCTGAATTAGTAAAAGAATTCTTTTTTTGAAACATTTTTTTTTATTTTCTGTTATCTCAAAAAGAGAGTGAAGAATAATAACTTCCAAATAAATTTTAAATTCGAGAAATATTGTCATTTAGTATGATACTGTTAGAAGTCAAATATTCCATCTTATTTTAACTACCAGATTAAATCAGTTAAGCATTAGATATTCGTTTCAGTTTTCAGTAAAGATATGGAAAATGATAATTTCTTGCTTCTTCATTTAAGCACATATATTGAGAAATAAAAAAGAAAGAGAAAAAAAAGAATGCAGTTTATTAAAAAAAATATTAAACATGTTTTTCATAAAAATATTTTGAAAAATGGAAGTGCTGCTGTGTAATAAATATAATAAAAACTTAAGTTGAAAGCAAGAAGAAATATGATTTACGAGTTTTATTTAACTCTATAACGATTACATAAAGTGCAATCAAACTTCCTCCTCAATGTTTCACAGTAGCAATTTTTTAAAGTGTTTAGTAAGTGAAAGTTCTTTTATCACATAAATGAAGAAAATAACAAAACAGAAATCCTACTAACAAATAATTATCTTCAAACAATTATTCCTCTAAGCCAATTAACTTTGCTACTGAACTTTCCCACTTTTACAACTGAAAAAGAAATATGTATAGATATAGAACACCGAAATTGGATTTAAATATCGGTTTCAACGTTTAGAAAGATACAGCTAAGAAAAGCAACTATTTAACAATTCCTGACTAAAATAAATTCTCGGAAATAGTATAAGATAAAGAAAAAGAAAGAAACGCGTAGATAAAAATATATTTATGCTTTATCACAAATTAAAGTGAAAAGCCCGAAATAAGATGATTTTTGAATTTCATATAACGTTCTTAGTAATATAGTTATATAAAACGCTCTCAAACTTCCTACTCAATGCTTCATATCAGAAAATCAAAACTATATTTCTCCTGTAACCATTCGTTTTTGTTACATAACTACCACAATTAAAACAACCGAAATTTAACCCTACTGGGAAAAAAAAAAGCGAAACAATTATCCCTTGATCCAACAAACTTTCCTACGACACTTTTCAACCATCTTAAAAAGAAAAAAGTACGCATTTGCAAAGTCTATTACAAAACCGAAACCCCATCACCCTCACACGCAAAACCAACCACTTGAGCACAGAGAGCGAGAGCAGGAGTGAAAGCGATCGCGCTCCTTCCTACATCCAGGAAGAGGCACAACCACCTGTAAGAGTGGAGCGTACCTTACCTTCCCAGAGAAAGAGGGAGGAGTCCCCCCAAAAGTGGGACACCACTGCCCGAACGAACCAGCGATATGGAGCGATCCGAGTAATTGCCCCCGGGTTGTTGGATGGACAGACAAGGCAACCACGCTGCTACCTGTTGCATGGCATTCATGAGGTAGAAGTGAGAGTCGAGCGTTCATCCACACCCTTGTGCGGTTCCCTTTCGCTCTCTCTTGTTGTTGTTCAGACGATGCTTGCTCAAGTGAGGGGCTTCGCGGCTGTCCATCGGAAGTCAGTCTTGTACCTAGCCTCATGACAATCGGTCGACTTGTTGCATGCTGTCCGGCATGAGACTGTTCTGCACTTTGTGGGATTTGACCGTCAACAGTGAACTTGAAAAGATTGGGTAGGACCGAAGGACTTGGAACCTCAATTATTTATTGGATAAGTTTGTTTTGATTTGTTTAGAAGGAAAAAGAACTTTTTGGTTGAAAAATCAAACTTCTGTCAAACGCAATCGGATAGACTTGACTTTGAGACTGATGCTGGAGGATTGTTGCAGTGAACTTTGTTGAGGAGAAAAATCGATCTTTTGAAAGAAGTTATTTACAATCGAAAGAACAGTTGTTATTTTGTATGGATTTTTGAGAAACGGAATAATTACTCGCCAAAGAGACTGTTATAAAACACCAACCACCGTTTGTATCATCGTCATCTTCATCATCAAGACAATTGGAATTAGTAACACTTTGTCATTTCAACTTCGCACTTGTGTAAAGGTAAATATCTCACTTTAGCTTATACTTTGAAAACGTTTAACTCATTCTTCACGCTAAATTTTCTTTTCATTTTCAACAAAAAAATATGCAATTTTAAATGCAATATTTATATCTTAATTTTTAACTATGTTTATATAATAAATAATAATATATAAAATTCTAAGGTATAATTAGATATACTCATAATGCAGTTAAAATTATAATAATATCTTCATAAAATATGATTTTTAATGTATGCATAATTTTCATTCAATTTATTAGAATCCTTAAAAATTGATTCAAATAATTAATTAAAAGAAGAATTTTAGCTAGCGATTTTTTCATTTACATAACACAGATTTTTCTAATAAAAATTTTAGTTTTCATACAATTGTAAAATGATTTTTTATTTAAGAATGATTTTAACAAGAAAGCTTCTAAAATTTTTGAGAAACAAATGAATGATTTTTATATGTAATACGTTTATTTAACTCATTCGTCATATTAAATTATAAGTCATATTAAATCATGCATTAAATAATAAATATTTAAATAATTCCTACTATTCGAATCTATCTGGAAACACAGCCGCTTTAAAGATTAAAAATATTTTTTCAAAAAAACATTTTTTTCCCAAAAACTGTAAAATGAGTGCAGTGTATTGAAATGCACTATTTCTGTAATCATCATCGAGGTTTTCATACGAACCATCTTTCTAGAAGTGAGTGCAAAGCATAGATAATACTTATAGTTCCTACTGTTTAAACTGTGTTTTTGGAGACTTCGAACTTCCTTATGTTTTAGAATCGCATTTAAATTTTTTTTAACAGTGATTAATTCAGTTTGAGTTTTATGAAGAATTCCTTTTTATTTTTGAAAATATCAACTGAATTATAGCAATAAGCTTTGTACTTTTGACTGAGATTCTATACCTTTTACATGTAAAGCTCTATCTTACCTGAGAAATAAGATTGTTTTCTTAAAGAAACCATTATTTACTGACAAAATTTTATTTCAAAAAGTTCCATCTGTAATGTTAATATTTTTCTCATTGTAAAACCCAAATTATTCGCTAACTGGATGTGTATAATTTTTTGACGGACGATTTTAAAAATCTATCCAAATTATCAAGTTTACCAAAATTCTAATCAGTGTATCTTTATTCAAATGATCATTTGACACATGCATAACATTATAAATGCACGTAAATTAGGGATAAGATAACTGAAGAATTGTCTTGGAAAATAGAAGAAAATATAATTATTTCATTCCTTTTAGTTAATAATACATAACATAAATGATAATTTTCATTCCGTGCTTTCGGTACTGAATAAGATTTGATTTCTAAAAGATAATTTCCATTTCCTCAAAATTTATGACAATTACTTCGAAAAGATGTTCGCTAAATTTTTCATACCAGTGAAAAAAGTAATTGCCTAAAACTGTATTTGACGAAGCAAAAATACTTACTTAAGTTTCCATATAAATTCTAAAAAAAAAAACTAGACTGCATTTGTTTCATTTTTCAGGGAACGATGAATATTATGATAATATCGCTAACATTTTATGGAATAAACTCAACATGAAAAATTTAAACAATACCTTCCATTTTTTTCGAGTGTATGTCATTCTTTTTATTATGCGTAAGGAAGTTCTTTGTTCCAAATCAATTTATCTTGCGATGTTTAATGATAAAATCTGTAAAAATTCATAATAAAAATCAATCACCATTCTTTCTAAGCTGTACTGAGTGTAATTATAAATTTGTATGCTAGGGAAATCTCTACTCTGTTAAACAAAATTATTTAGTAAATACAAAACCGTTTTGTTTAATGATAAAATCTATAAAAATTCATAATAAAAATCAATCACCATTCTTTCTAAGCTGTACTGCGTGGAATTATAAATTTGTATGCTAGGGAAATCTGTACTCTGTTAAACACAATAATTTAGTAAATATAAAACCGTTGAAACTATGCACGAATTTAAGTAAAACTTGGTAAAAAAAATCACCATGTTAGCTGAATTAAAAAAAATCTAACAATGAATCGATTTTGAACAATACACTTTTTTTAAAAACATGTAACTTGCTATAAGAACTTAAAGAAAAAAAGTTAATTGTTTTATTTTAATTTTTTTTAAGCAAAGATAAACTTCAGGCTTTGCTCCAGATTAAAATGAAACAAGAGATTAAAATTTAAATGAATGATTGATGAAAATTCACTTATTGGCATTCTGGAATAAATAAAGAGATATTTGTTCAATAAATATCTTGTTTCAAAAACTATTTAAGGAATTGAAATTAAGGTAATTAAACAATCATATAACTATCTATAATTTCATGAACATGAGAATTCATATACTCAACGGCAATCATACATTTTTTACTTCAGGCAAAGGCAATTAAAATGATTTAAACTCATATTCAAAAAGGAGAGAGAGAATAGATTGTGACTTCCGAATTGAAAATTCTGTATGAAAAGTAATAATCAGGTTCCAATAATGTTATAATTAGTATTACACTTTTACCAAGCTGACTGTCATATGCTTCAAATTTTGTTTAAATCATACGATGTGGCTTAGACACGAGACTAATCTTCCGTTTAAGACTATACGCTTAGCCTCGATACGGTTCAGACTACGCATTACATTGAGTCCTAGCTTTTTTTTGTGAAAAATTATTCATAATTAGTGGAAACAATTAAAATCGATAAAATGCAGCATAAACAGTCTTAATTATATTTTACGAAACGCGTATCTTCTCTGCATTGTCCATTGGGATTCGAAAATCATTTGGCCGAACAATCTAACAAACATTACTCGCTAAGTTATGAAATGAGAAATACTTAAACTGGGAATCAGTATTTATCCAGATAAAAACTAGGACGATAATCAGATTTATATTTAATATAAAGGATAAAAGTTGGCAAAGAATGTCCAGAAGAGAAATATCATGTATTGTTCAAACATTGTAAGGATTTTGTTGCACTGTCCTTATTTCACTTTTTATCTAGTTCGATTAACATATGAGTCGTCCAGAAGCCAATGTAGATTAGTCCAGAAAAAAAATGATAAAATTCATGTTTTTTGATAAAATAATTCGTAAAATTTTAATTTATTAATTTGACTGGGAAAGTATATAAAGTCTTCTAATGAAGTAATGAGTGAGTCTTTTAATAACTAAAAATAATGTTATTAATTCCATCAAAATTTACAAAACCTTAAGACATCAAAAAATGGACTTATCCGCTTTGGCTTCCGAACGACTGATATATCTTAAATAATTTTTGATTTGGCTTCATGCGTTTTATTTTACTAAGTGGAATTTGATGCATATGAAATGTTTTGTGGATTTTTTTCTGTAAAACTCCCCCAACCATGGCTAAAAGTTTTTTCTCATCTAATTTATTTCCATAATGCAGGTCAATAAAACGTTGTTGATTGTTATAATGCATATTAATTAGTATTGACACCCAACTTAACTTTTTTAAAATTTTATTTACCAGAAAAATTGTACTGGATGTAGGTAAAAAATATTAATATGAACTCTTTTCTAATCTTTTTTGTTAAAACCGAAACCTTATTTGTGAACCACATCGAAAAAGAAACAAATTCTCGACGTCTTAAATTGAACGTATGCGTGAGCTGAAAACTCCAACTAGTCCAACACAAATGCCCAGAAAATATTTTATGGAAAATTTACTGGAAAAAAAATTGTTTTCGTTCTAAACTTTCTTACCGTTTTACTTATACTTCCATAAAATAAGTTAATAAAACGATGCATATTGTTATAATATGTTGACTATCATTGATCACCAAATTCTGATTCTTTTTCTCTCTTTTTTTGTTTTGCTTACCAGAAACAATTGCTCTAGATCAGCAGTTCCCAAACTTTTTGGTTGTGAGGACCACCTGTTGCATAAAAAAATAAAATTTTGTTGCCCACCAACTAAATACACAAGTAAAAAATACGAACACATATAATACGTTATATGTACGTTGTAATATTCGTAATGAATAAAAATATATATTTGTAGAATTATTAAAATATTTAAAGAAAGAAATTAATTAGAGAAAAAAAATCGTTTGGTCATAAAATAAATTAATTTTAAAATATCGTTTGGCTGAAAAAGAAATTAATTAAAAATATCGTTTGGCATAATTCTTTTCTAAAGGTTATAAAAATAGTGTGGCAACGATATATTTGTCTTTTTGCTAACGTTGCCTAGCAACGAAAAAGAATAATTATGATTGAACATGGAATTCGACGTCAGTCAGTCAGTGATGTAACGTTTGTGATGTAAGTGTATGTTTGTTTTACATGTTTGGGCTGTGTAAGACGTCCAATAAATATATTATTTTTGATAAAGAAGTTAGTACATATTAGTTTTGATACATCACAACATATATGTAAGCAATTAGTAAAGCTTTCCGTAAAAGGATTAAAAATATATTGTTTATAAAACGAAAAAACAAGTGAGGGCTCCTGAAGCTTCCTTGACTAGCGCTCCGCTGCCCACAAATACGGATAGCCGAGGCCCATAGCTCGGAAACCGCTGCTCTAGATGTATATGAAAACTAGGCGCATTAATATCTAATTAAAAAAAGTTGTCTTTCTTTGAAACCAAAACTTTCTCCCTGAACCACATCCAAAAAGTAGCAAATTCATCAGGCCCTATATTAAACGCATGCGTGAGCTAAAGACTCCACTTTAGCCCAACATGAGCGCCTTAGCGTAACCTGTTACAAATAGATAAGCATCAAAAACTAAGTAGTATCACCAACAAACCATTTTCTTTTTTCTAACGATGCATTTAGACCTCGCGTATACGCACGGAATGCTACGCACAATGCCGCCAAAGAAGTCCACTCAGCCTTTTCGTCTTTAGGAAGGCTCTTTAACGCGCGCATTGTCTTGCTGGAGATCTGTTGTTACATACCCTTTGGGAATAAATAGCTTTCACGCCTTTACTTAGTAGCATAGAAAGTTACTCCAAGCGAAGATTTGGTGTGGCTATTAACCTAGTTTTCTCTGATTGCTGCCATACAATTGCTGTTCTATTGGCAGTATCTTAGTTTTCTCCCATCTTTTATATTTGGTGAGAAAAGATGGTGGACACTTGAAAGAATGGGGGTTTCTTGAATGTTGTTGCTGAAGAAAAACTTACGGGTTGTTGTTGCCGTTGAATAGTAAGCAGACAGTTAGTTCCTCATTTGAGTCAATCTAAAATTAATTTGATTCAATCTGTTGAAAAGTAAATGTGGGTGAATTGTGAGTAAAAGAGGTATAGGAATCTGGAAATGCAGGAAAAATGCTAAAAGATAAAACTTTGCTTTGCTTTTTACTGTGTGCTCTGTTGGGTGGTTTGAAAAGTCACATCATCATAACTTCACAATCAATGACAGGCCTTTATTAAATTTGAAATGTGGATATTTTCTAGAGTGCAGATATATCAAGTTTGCAATGAATTTTACATAATTGTCTGTTTTTAAATCAAACTCAAGGAATACTTTATATAGAAGTTTCAATTGTAATTCACAGTAAAGGAAGTGAAACTAAAATTTCTGAATCATTTATATGTTTTAGTTAATTGATTGTCGTGCTTCTGAAAATAGAACGTCAAAAAATAATTATCGAAAGGAGAGTTTTATTCAAATATTACACCAACATTTTATATTTTTTCTAATGAAGTTTTTAGGAGTTATCAATTAAAAAAAGTTAGGATATTTTATAAACCAAAATTATATATATGAAATTGGAGTTTTCTTTCAATCTTTTATTTTGATACTAATTTTAAACTAGGGAAATTATTTTGACAGAAGAAAGAATCATCTTTTGACATTAAATTTATGAACCCTTTATTTTTTTACTACTGCTGTTTAATTTAGAAAATTCTGGATTTATCGAGCGAATCGTTCAGCGAAACAAATTCATACATTTCTAATGAGATTACAGAATATTTAAATAAACAAATATGATAAGATACTAAAAAGCTTTAGTTTAAGACATTTTTCCGTTGTCCAGTCTGTCCGATAGTATGAAATCGTACAATTACAATATGATGTGATTTGTCTAAATTTGTACATACTATAAAAAATAATTCTTGTCATATATATTATTTCAAGAATTTGTAGATGAATTTCTCAACGCAGTGCCTCATAATAAACGTTTTACATTGATTTTCATTTTATATGCTATGTATATAATTCAGATTTATTAGTTATGGTACGAAATTCGCCATAAGAAAATATACATATACATATGACATAATATAGTACATATGACATTTTTATCATTTCTAAATTTATGTCATTCAATTGCAATTTCATTTTCCATTAAGAATTTTTGATTATTTGTATAGCGATTTTTGTACCATACTCACCATTATTTTTTCAAAAAAATACGTCATAAAATTATGATTACATATGATAAAAATATATTTATTCATTTTTCTTATTTTCCTAATTGACATTTTTATAAAAAATTTGTACGGTGCTTTTTATCTCGTTAATTTTAGTTTAGAGTTCGTTCAAAGAGCAAAAAATCTTGTCGCGTGGAAAGTTTGGAAAAGTGATATACGTTTAAAAAGTTTACATATTAAGCTAAAGGCCCATCAATAATATTTTACTGCATAAAGATGATAAAGGAAAAACAAAAGAAACAAGTGAAAAGTTTAGACTGTCGTAATTTCTCACCTTTTTTTCATATTCTCAGACAGATGAGCACAAAATTGATCTGATATTATTTGACAAAAAGTTTAAAAGAGATTTGAACCTCTTGTCCGAAAACCTCGGACCATTTCGATGCTTTAGGCTTGATTCGTCAGTGTATATTGTTTTTAAAATTGAGCTTAATCCTTAAATCTCGCTCCCGTCATATTGACGTGCATCGAATTATCGCATTTTTAGGCTTATAAACTAAAATTTTATCATTAATTAGCTTTATAATTTGACACAACGATTAAGTAGAATCCATACGCATCTCAAGTATTCTATGCCTTCTTAGATGAATGAAAACGACAGCCCATTTCCAAAACAGGAGGAGTCATCTTATTAGATAGCAAAAAAAAAAAAAAGCGATCCTTCAGGGGTTAATTATGCAGCAAAGATAGCACACCAAAAATGTATAGTATTGCTGCAACGCACGTGTTTTTAAATGTAGTAACTAAAACAATAAAAATAGTTGTTGTAAAATATATTACTTAAAACTATTTTTTAAAATTTATGAAAATAAGAGAAAAATATTCACCGGAATATAATTTATATCGCTTGAAAGCTAATTCTTTAAGTTTTAACGTTGATTCAAAATGATTCTTCAAAAATATGAATCGTAATTGTAGAGGAAAAACTTCTATAGATTTCTATATAAATTTCTATAGATTTTCAATTAAAAATCTGATTAAAATTTTGAAAAACAATTTCTTTGCGAACATCAACACCCAAGAAGTAGCTACCTGCCAAATTTAGTAGCTCTAGGTCCAACGATCAGAAGTAGCTACCTTCCAAATTTGGCAGCTCTAAGTCCAACGATCAGAAGTAGCTACCTTCCAAATTTGGCAGCTCTAGGTCCAACGATCAGAAACAGCTACCTGCCAAATTTGGCAGCTCTAGGTCCAATGATCAGAAGTAGCTACTTGTCAAATTTGGCAGCTCTATGTCCAACGATCAGAAGTAGCTGCCTTCCAAATTTGGCAGCTCTCGGTCCAACGATTTGCTCTGCAGAACGTTTTGAACGATTTATACATCAAGCGTGTCGCATGTCAGATCACGCAATTAATAGGTAGTATCCAGTCTATATATACACAATATCATGTTAAAATTTCTTTTACAAGGATACAAAAATATGATATTTAATTTTCATGACGTAAATTTGCCCTGTTGATTTCAATTTTATGAAATCAATTAAGGAAATGTCCTTAACTTAAAAAAAGAATCGAAATGGACACCCACGTTCGATTAAACATTAAAAAAAATCACCCATCCCCTAAACTTGACCCCATGAACCTTTCTTCGCAGTTACATCTCACTTAAGCAAGCCGTTAAAGGAAATCACTGGTAGGTCAACGCGTAATTTAAGAACAGAAAATATCTATAATCGAAATTTTATATTCGGGATTTCCTGTGATCGATCATCTTCTTTTATTTTAATACAAAAAAGAAAGAAAAAAAGATAAAGAATCCACCTTCTTCCGAAAAAAAAAGCAATACAGCGAGCACCCTCGACCCCTAGGTCAAAGAAAAAAAATAAAAAATAAGGCACTTTGTTGTCGGCGCGTTCACTTCCTTATGAGCACTTCGTAAGTTATTTGCGACACGACTAAAAAATCATCTCGCATTTTCCTTTCTTTTTTGTTTTCCTGCCTTTTTCTCTAGAAAACGGAGGAGAGGGGGAGAAAAAAGAAAGGAAATAAGAAAACAGGTGTGTTCTTCGAGTTTTTGGACCCTATGACATTAGGCCGTCCAACCTAGCATGACGGATTTGAAGAACGTAATCCTCGTCTTAAAAAGATATGCGAATGCTTTTTTTTCTTTTTGTAGAGGGTTTTTTCCCTCTTCTCCATGGGTGTTGGAAGCACTTGTTGCTTTTCCTTACCTGAATCGGACCTATTAAGATCAGGTTGCAAATTGTGCTTAATTGGTATCTTTTTTTATTTGCATCTTCAGAATGATTTTCAGAAGATTTTAAAATGCGATTTTTAGTTGTGATAGAAAACAACCGATGTTTATATTTCTTCTTTATTGCTGTAAAAGCACTTGACTTAAGAAAACAAAAATGTATAGATGGTGTAAAGTGCTTTTTTTTGCTTAGGTAAATTTCACAGATCGCTGAAAGAAGTATTCGCTATAGTGTAATAAATTCCGAGTAACGAAAACATCGACATTTATTGAATGAATACATACAGAGAATCATAGAAATTTTATTTGTCTGGAAAAAGAGGGAAAATCCAAGTTAAAGCTTGCATTTCTGTCGAGTCTTCGGAATGTTATACAATTTTCAGACAGCTTTGATAGTTGATCTATGATCTTCAATCTTCGGTTATCTCTCTTCGTTTCTACAACCATCATCTTTATATTTTAGTTCACATTATATTATTTCTATTTTTTTTTTAACATAACAGAAAAGGGAACATATATTTCTTTTAAAATAAAGTTACAGGAATGGAATGTTTTAAATACACAATGTATCTGAAGTTAAAGTTGATTATATGAAGCAGTTTTTGCTCCTTTAACTGGCAGCATTTCGAATAAACTGTTGTTTTTCTTTAACGTAGTATATGATTAGAATTTTCATGGAATTAAAATGTTTCATTCAGTCATTTAATGTAAATAATATTTAAAATTATAAAACTTGTAAATGTTTATCAGATTGAGAATTAAAGTCTTTTAGTTAATTTGCGCAGTGCTCTCAAAAGCTAAAGAGAGGAAAAGTACAAGCTCTAGAATTTTTTATTCTTATTATTTGTCACCGTAACCTCGAGAACTAATTTAATGTTTTCTTCATTCGCGCGAATCCATGGCGAATTCAGAATATTAAGTTCTAAATAGGTTTTTTGAAGTTAACAAAAACTTTAATTCTTTCTTTTAACCAAGTATCTGAATAAGACCACCGTATTTAAATAAAAATAAGGCAAAATTCATAACAATATACTTAATTAAAATGCTTATTTAGAATGTTTCTTAAACTATACAATATCAATCTCTGTTTCTATAACATTTAAAACAATCCAGAATTTGGTTTTCTTGTCCCTTAAAATCGCAAACTTCCTGGAAAAGCCAACGTACTGTGTTTGATAAGATTTTTTTTATGCATAATTTGTTTGAAAAGATAAACAGTGGATTACCTTTGTTTGAGCATCGGAGCAATGTGTCAAGCATATGATATACGTTGCAAGTTGATTTATGGAGTCTTCCGGGATGGAAATTGGGCTTTTATGTAAAAGGAGGGAAGTTACGTAAATATTTCAACCAATTTTCGGAAATTTTGCTCTGTCTGATAGAGTTGCTTTTAGTAGGGATGTCGAATTAAGAATCCGTTGCGTAAAATGTTCAAATCTTTTGTGATCAAATCTATTTTGGTAGTAAATCTACAAATCTACTGAGTAAATCTACAAATGAAATTTTTTTAAAGGTTTGACTCGATTTAAAAAATTCATTCCTTATCGCTGGCCAAACTTATAGTGGAATAATTTTATTAACTTAAAATTTAAATTTCATGAAATTTTGCAAACTATTGAAGGAAACAAATTTCTAAAATTTTCTTTAAGAATATCTAAAAAAATCTCTGAGCAATCCGAATTATATTGTCTTAAGGATAAATAAATTTTACCGATACTGCAAATGCAATTAATAAACTTCTAATAAAGATTAAAATGATGCCACTCTAATAGATTTTAACGATATTGGTTTCGGATTAAGGGAACAACTTCACAAAATAATAATAATGTAAACTTGTAATAATGTCATACGTCACGCTTAGAAGTTTTGATTCATAAAGTGATCCCAAATCTTGGGGAGTTAAATCCCTGAATATTTCTATAACCCTGAGTACTTAACTTTGTAACCTTACTATAAAAGTGAAGGAAAGATTATGTGTGTTGAAAAACAAATGTTCTTCACCATTCAAGCAAAATGCAGCAAAATTCGAGCAAAATCCCTTAATTTTACCAATGCTCCTTAGCTAACTTATTTAGGTTTGAAAATCTAAAACAGTAATCTTAAGGTCCAATTAACTGTTAATAAGTAATTAAAAGTCCAAATTAAAATTAAGTTCCAATTAACTCGGACGAGGCAGACTCGGCACTGAATCCGACTACGTATTTAACTAATAAACTCCAGAACCAATGTATTCCTTTTTGCTGAAATTGGGTTGAGGTATTATTCTTCCGAGACCCAAATGCGGGCCAGTTTTTCATGAGAAGTCCTTGAAGACACCTACAGTTTGTCTCTTATGACGCCAAAGGCTGTCCTGTGTTATTAAGCAAAACTCTCTGGATTCTTTCTAGACGTGAGTGTTTGTTGGCAGATTCAATCACACTTAGTTTTTCCAAAGCAGGGTCAGAAATAACAGCATCACAGCTTGGAACGCCTGCATACTTTTTGTTTATTCGTTTAAAATAAATTTTAAGATGTTTTGAAACCTCCTAATATCTCTCTTTGGAACATTCATCATTTTGGAATTACCTGACATTTCATCTCTTACATTAACTCACCTAGCATAGCAGGAATGACAGAACACAGTTTCGACCGTCATCAATTTTCATTTTGAGTATGATTAAAATTTCGCAGAAAAATAATCCTAAAAACTCATATTTTGACTTAGATTCGAAATTTTGCATAAAACAATTTTAAACTAAATAATAACTTTCAGGGCAGTTATGAAAAGCTGGAAAAGTCTTCAGAAAACGGACGAATTTGATAAATGACGTCATCTAGAGTATTAACTGCAGGAGAAAGAAGAACAAGTTAGAAAAAGAGAAAAGATTTAAAAACGCTCTCTTTACGAAAACTAGCAGCGACAGTTCTCCGCAAAGTAGACAAGGAAACACGAGACGAACTCATCTTGTATCTCATTATCCATTAAGACAATGTTTATTTAGAAGCCGAAGCACTCGGTGACATGAAGAAAACTGAACTCTCCTCGATACGGATCAGGGAGTTGACAGTTACTTTCCACTTTTTTTCCTCCCTCTAGCTCATACAGCGAATATAGATCAAATATTTTTCTACGAGGAGAGAAGCGGAGAGTTGTAATCATGTTGAGAATCATTTCGGTTCTTTTTTTCCCCTCTCTTCAGAAAGTATGACATGGGTTTTGCATCAGAGCGTTGAACTCCTCCAGATCTGATACATTTTGACGATCATTTGGGTAGATGTTATCACCTTAATAAGAATTTTGAAAAGACATAGGGATGGAAAACTGCATTAATTAGGTCGTTAAACAATAAATTTCGATGTAAATTGAATTTTAAAAGTAATATATTAAATATAAAATAAGCATTCACACAACGTTAATGTGCGGACTGATTTCGCTCAAAAAGATATTTGATTGTTTTGGTCCACATCTGAAATGGCTTGGTGTCAGATTCGGGTTTAAAATTGTGGGTCTGAAACCCTTTTCCGGTGGAGATCTACTCTACTTATTGGCCTGCTGCACAGAGTATCATTCTGTTAATTAGACGCACGGTGTATCCTTCTGCTAGCTAGTTGGTTGGTTGAGTGGTTGTTAATGGATCAAGACCATTTTTTTCTTGCCAAACTGCGTAGATCATATGATTAAGAACTGTCCAAATCAGGATATCTGTTCTCAGCATTTTGGTTCAAATCAGACGATGGTACATCTTTTATCGGAAATCAAACGTCCCAAGGTTGGTTTGTTATGTAAGAAGATATCTGGCGCAGGAGTTGTCCTAGTCACCAGATCAATATTCAAAACTCCACTGTCCGCCTGCGATAGCCTTCGTACAACTTCTAAACTGGACGGTTAATCAACAAATCAAATCAAGCCATTATTGAAGCTCATGTTGATTCATCAATCCACTAAGGGGGAAACTCGTGATTTTAATCTGCGATAAAATGGCGAGGACCTCACTTGAAAATCAATCCAGCTCACCAAAATTCCAAACTTAACTAATTTGAGAGCGTTTTACGCTAGAAGAGAAAAATCATAAACCAGATATATTCATATACACAGGGGATATTTTGGTGGAACTTAGATTTGAGCCACAAGTATCTGACACAGAGAGATTTTGCGCCCAGTCTTTTTTTAGTTTATTGATATTGCCATTAACATGGTACAAGCAATAAACCCATTGATATATTTATAAAGATACATTAGCAAATATGTAGATAAATAATACTCATTATTGACTAATAACGACTTAAAAATACACATCATTTAATGAAGTTCAGTTAAAATTGTACTATAAACTTGCAATTTTAATATGTGAATAGCGCTCCTAAGGAACTGAAAGAATCATGGTACAAAAAGAATAAGTCTATTACCAAAAATTAGTTAGGTGCTTTTAGCTAATTGTTAGTTTAGGTAGTAAAAATATTCTTGGAATTTCAAAAATTAGTGTTTCAATTGTTTACTTGCAACAGAAATGTTTCGTTAAATTAATGAGCTCTTTGAAAACCTTGCAGTGTGAATAACAAATGTTTATAAATGAAAAACCATAATTAAAATATTTTATTATTTCTGCTTCTTCAAAATAAATTAATTAAACTTTTTTTATGAATTTATTTTTATGGCACAATTTCTTTATGCTTAAATTAATGCGATATTTTCAACATGTTTGAGAATTCTTACATCATTATGTAACTTCTATACCATTAGTAAAGACATTTTTAATAATAGACTTACTAATGTAAAATGACAGAAAAGTGTATAAAATCAATGAAATATAAACAAATATGAACTAAATAAGCTGAAAGTAACCATATAATTAACCGTGGAGATTAATCAATCATATTATTTAGGTTCAACATTTCCTTAAACTGTCTCTTTCAGTCTCACTGATGTTAATTTTACAAACAAAAACAATTATATTAGTTGGTAATTTAAAATAGCGAACTCCACAGAGTTTCTGTAAACAACCAGTGAAATAGTTTGATTCTACTGCTCCAAAAAGAAAGGAAACAGCAATTTCATTTTGAACTTTCTTTTTATCAAACGATAAATATTTTTCGAAAACGATTTCAAGTCGGTCGAATCCACAGATGAGTTCGCGCCTTTTCGGACCCAGCGGCTTCCACAAAAGGCGAATATTCGAAGAAGGAATTCTTCCTGTGGAAGATTGTTGAACTTTTTTCTTTTACGTGGAAGTTCCTCAAAAAAGGAAGATTCCGTTACGCATTAAATGTGTACTTTCCCATCGCATAAACAAAAGGAAGATTATACAGTAAAGGAACAAAATGACGATTTCTGTTTGCTTTTCATCCTGTTCGAGACTGGTGGCGGGGGGAACTCTCGAGTTTTCCTTCGGTTCTTATCCATCAACTGACGGATTAGAAAGCTATGTCACTTCGAAAATGGCGTCTTTTTCTCCTATTTATCGACATGACAATTTTCTGTCAACCCATGAACATCTGAAGTGAAGTGATGCGTCCAGTAGCATACTGGAGTTGAAACCCAGGTCGTTAAGGCGTACGTTAATCCAGGTCTCTAGGCTTAAAGTAATAACTTTTTTTGGCAACAAATAGTTTACCGTAAAAGAAAATTATCAACTTCATAATTATTTTAATTCACACTATATTTCTAATGTTACCACATTTTTTATTAGCAATTTTGTCAAAAGTAATTTCTGGTATATTTTATTTCCCAAAACGGTAAACATTTAAAACTTAGAATGCTTTTAAAAATATTATGAAGCTCGATGTCTTTTAAAAGTTACTTGCTAGTTCAGAGAATAGGAATTCAATAAGAACAATATACAATAATTAATATGGAAAAAGATATAATTTAATTAGATAGCAAATCCAGTAAAGCTTTGGGATCGGCATTTTGTTCTGAATAATTTGACACGTCAAATAAAGTTATCTGTCTAAATGTTTTGCTCATTTCTCAATATTTATTATAAATATTAGAAATTAAAAATATAGGATAAATTTTATCATCATAGAAACGATTTTTAAAATTAAATTCTCCGTAGTTTTTATACAAATAACGAATTTAAACTACAAGAAATTATATTTGCTGACAGAACGAGTTTTAAGCCTAAATTTATGATAATTCACATATTTGTAGAGAAATAAGCAAGAGATCATAGAGTTCAATTCATTACTTAAACTATATTATTTGCCAAAAACGTCAGAATTGCCTTATCAATAGAGCCATCAACGTAAGGACATCAGACCTACGACCAGGTTTAACTTTCACGTATGATGGTTGATCGAATAGAAACCTCAATCTTGAGTCTTTGGGAACGGCATGTTGTTTTGGATGCACGATGTTCAATGACAATCGCAGTTAGAAAATCAGCTTCAGACTGAAACTGTCTGTCTACAACTATCCCTTTGCAGTACTGTGAATTTTTTGGAAACTTCACAATACTGCAAAATAGCCGTAAGCAGTTTCGAAATATTTAGAATTTCTTTTCGGCATTAGGGATTGTGGAATGATTCATTCGTAACATTTTAATGTAACGAGGAAAGAAAATAATGAGCTTTTCAAGAAAAGTTAGTTACATAATTCTAAATTTGATTTCCTTCTGCATGCAGAATGTATTGTATTGCTCATGTGCACAATTTGGAATACTAACTTCGATACGCATTTAATTAGAATTTATGAAAGTATGTTAACATGAATGAATATAACATAACAGGTTCTCTCAGATTTTTAACACATGAATTGTAAAATCGACAGATATACAGCTTTAGCACTTTTTTTAAAAACTTTCACATTTTTTTTTAAGTTTCGTGAAGTTAAAATGTTCATTGGGAAGAGGATTTATTATAAAGAATTTTTAAGAAAATAGTTTTGTTTTGGGGGTTTAACCTTAGGATACTAGGTAAGGATTGACGCTGTATAAAGGATACTAGGCTTTCCGACCATCATTCCGCTTCTCTTATAGTTTATAGTCTTGCTTCCATAAATTGTCCCATCTGCGGTTACAACGTTTGCTGCTCTATATCAGGGTAGATGCTTTAGCAGGTTTTAGTTAACATTACTTACAATTAATTTGGAAATTTCATATAACATTGCTTAATTTGGATTGATAGCTGATTAATTTGGAATGATGATATAATGAAATGTCATAGCTTCGCATTAGTTTTTCAAAAAAATGTTTAGTTCATGGTTTGTTAAAACCTTTTCCACCCGTAATCCCATATCCAAGAAAGAATTACGACTCCAAATGCACATGTAAAGAGCCAATAAATAATCACTTATTGATAAACAACCTCCTTTTGTCATGAAAATGTTTTTGTTAATCAGTTTTGAAGAATCTCGGTAGAATTATTCTCCTCCAATAGTTTCGAGACCTCA
>BGPR01001016.1:11956-22328 GCA_013235015.1 Araneus ventricosus | reverse complement strand
TAAGTGGAAGCAGTTGATTCAAGGCGATTAAGGTTTAATATTATTTCAAATGGAGGCTCATATTCTTCATTTCAGGTGTTTAGAAAAAATATTTTGCTACCATTTTTTCTCACCTTTAATATTCTTATAAATTTATTTATTTAGTCATTTTTATATTCAACATAACCAGTTTTGAGTGAAATATTCGAGTTATTTAAGTGGAAGCAGTTGATTCAAGGCGATTAAAGTTTAATATTATTTCGAATGGAGACTCATATTCTTCATTTCAGGTGTTTAGAAAGAAATCTTTTGCCACCATTTTTTATCACCTTTAATATTCTTATAATTTTTTTATTTATTCAGTTTTATATTCGGCATAACAAGTTTTGAGTGAAATTCGAGTTATTTAATTGGAAGCCGTTGATTCAAGGCGATTAAGGTTTAATATTATTTCGAATGGAGACTCATATTCTTCATTTCAGGTGTTTAGAAAAAATCTTTTGCTACCATTTTTTCCCACCTTTAATATCCTTATAAATTTATTTATTTAGTCATTTTTATATTCAACATAACCAGTTTTGAGTTAAATTCGAGTTACTTAAGTGGAAACGGTTGATTCAAGGTGATTAAGGTTTTCTTAAAAAGTGTGATTAATATAAAGACTGCCTTAAGAAAATGTCCAACAAAAAAAAATTTTATTCAGTTTTAAATAAATGATGCGAATATAATTCGAAAATAATTAACTTTTCAATAAAATTGACCTGCGAAATGATTCCGTTTTATTATTCATTCTTAAACAAGTGCTTTAATCCACTTTTAAAAAACAAAAAGATACTTTAAAGATAACTATTGCAGTTTTTCACTTTTGGAGTAAAAATTGAGTCTATGGATCAAAAGTGCATGCCGGTATTTTGGTGAGGAGTCTTATCTTTGATATCAAAGACTCCTGCATCATTTTCCGGTTGCCAAACAGCGTTGTTTAAAATTACGAACGCTGCTGATAGCTATTTGGGGCTCCGAATGTATAAAGATGTTATAAAAATATTTTTTCTTATGTTCTGCGTATTATTTTTCTGTATCCGATTCTATTGCATTTTATAATTCATGTGTTTCAATAACTTATACTAGTCGATTGTATTTTATGCTTTACACCTTCCCAAAACGTATTTATTATGCACAGTAAAACCCCGGTTAACTCAACTCTGGTTAACCGATTATCCGAAATTGCCTCTGAAATCGCAAATACAAAAACTGCATAGGAATAATAGCGAAGGTGAAATATTTTTGCAACGATATCCCCACTTTTATCTTTTAAGCCTCCCAAGAAGGTCAGTGATTAATTTTAGAAATCTAAAATTAAAATTAATGGATATTAGCAATGTTAATTACGATATTGTTTACTTGTGTCTGTCAGGCGCATTGCACCCGGACTCGCTGGTGCGAATGATGCGCCCGGCGAAGGTTTAACTTTAATAAAGAAAATAAGTATAGCCTAAAATAAGTAGACTTTTGAATATTTTTTACATTCAAATCATTTCAGAATTGTAGAGGGACGAGAGTTTATATGGAATGCCGCTGTTGAAGAATTAATCCACCTCAGGAACCATTTTTATTAGACACAAGTTCCACGAATACGCTACTTTAAGATCTCACATCAAAGACAGAGAAACAAATATCACGTAAGACGCGATGAAGAAGAGGCATCGGTGGGAAAACCTCTGGTGGCTCTAGTAACGCCACCCCACCATAAAGAGAAGGCAGTGGCGCCTCCCAGAGGGACCATGTGTTTTATATGGACGCCGCCGGTTGGAAGAATTCATCTCACTTTGCAAACCATTTGTCAGAGGTTAAGTTCCACCGACAGTGCCATTAAAAAAAGTACAAGAGCAAACATTGTGAGAACACTACACAAGTAATGTGAAAAGAAGAGAGGGATCATGGGAAAATCCTGGTGGAAGCCTAGGGGAATGCCACCTACCATAAAAAAGGATAGCTATGGTGGCTTACTGGGAGGAACAGGACTATGCTTATATGGGAATGCTTCTGCTGTTGGGAAGGAATTAACTCACTTAGAAACCATTTTATTTATACAGTTCCACGACTAATAAAGTACATTAAAATGCAAGACGTACACAGAGAAATAAACACAAGACAAATACACATAAGAGAAGAGAGAGAGAGGCATCATGGGAAAAACCCGGATGGCTCTAGTAGCGCCACCTACCATAAAAAGGAGAAGGCAGTGAATTGTAACCGCTACAGAATTAAAAACTGTAATTATATACATAATAATAATGGATGTTCGTGGTTCAACCGAAAAAATCTTTATCCGAAACACCCCCTTTGGTTCGGTTAACCGGAGTTGTACTGCATTTTCAATATTATTTACATCCGTAATCGATTATTTAAACTCGGAAAAAAATAACTTTTTATTTTATTAAAACATATAATATTCTTTATCATATATTTTAATAAGAATATATAATATTTTTTATAAAAAATATTATATATTTATATAATAATTTTTTTATATAAAAGAAATTATATCTTTATATAATTCTTAAAAATTATATAAAGATTTAGTTTCTTTATATAATTTTAATAATTAATTTAATATATTTCTTTAACATGTTACTATATTTCTTTATATTTTTAATTAATTTTGCGCCCATTGCTTGACCTCACGATATTACCTTTTATCTAAAATTACAAACCTCCTCCCCGCACACATCATTACAGACCGAATTTGCTCGTTGCAACACAAAGCTTTGTTAGGACTCTTAACACAAATGGGTCCTTAATTATTCCAAAATGTTAATTGCCGGACGAGAAATTGAAAACGCGAAGCGAAAGACCTAGTTCCAACGGCTGTGCAACGAGAATTTAAAAATTTCGAATCTTTTATTATTTAAATTTTTATCCCTACTTAGAATTGTGAGGTCTCTCCTCTGAAAGGATTAGTCAATCTTTGGCTGGGCAGGGCTCGATTATGTCTTCCCCGGGATTGTAGTCACACCTAAAGGTTCTTGAAAAGTCCACATTTTCTCCGGACGGGTTAAACGGTTAAATAGCAGCTCATTTATCAATTTCAGCTCGCAATTTCCGCAGCTCCTGCGATGCTTCGGAGGTAATCACATAGCTGCCCCCATTCTTCGAGTGGTGTTTGATTTATAACTGTGGTTAATTATCGGGATCATTAAGATTTTGATTGAAAATACACATGCATGCCGTTGAGCATCGGGTGTGGACTGGTTTTCTGCTCACATCTCTGGGAAGAATATTTTTCTGGAATATTACAGTCATTTAGACCATCAAGAGTCAGGAATATTTATCAGTCTTGATCAATTCAGTCATGTACGCCTCAGAGGAAATTGACGCAAATCAAATCGGATTAATTGGAAAATTACATTTATTTGCCGTGTCTGCAACTTGGCACAGGTGTCGAATGAATGCATATTAGACAAGATTAGAATAAGAAATCAGTATTCTAAAGAAAATATTTGCATTCAAACAACACAGGAAGTTGCTTTTCAAATTGCTTGTCGGATAATAAAGTCTACTGCCGTTATATTGCATATTAATTAAATAATCATTTTGCTCTGATACACATCATCTACTTAAACTTTTATTAAACATTAGGGAGGAGCGGAAAACATGAACGCCTGTTTTTACAGGCAAAATTTGCAACGCCTGTATGAGGGAAAAGTTGCCTATTGAAGCCTATTTATAATATGAAATCTCAGGTAAATCAAATTAAATCTTTGGCTGCACAAATAACATTAAAATTCAGCGATTTTGCCTAATTTGTCACAAAACTAACAAAACACATTCTAAATTATAATAGCTCTGATTTCAAACCAAGAGTGGTTGAAATTAGACTGTCAGAGAAATCAAAAGGTTCCCTTTGTTTTTTTACCTAACATTTAGAATAATTGCCTCATAGAATTTGGAGATTTCGTCTTTTGGATTCAAATTTGGATAATGCGATTCTGGATGCTATTCTTTATCTTATGAATCCATCTCGAGCAGCACTGCCGCACATCGCAGCTAATGATTCAGTAACTAATTTGAAGCAGCTAATGATTCAGTAACTAATTTGAAGCAGCTCTCTACTTCTGTGAATGACAAGGAAATTCTAAAATGCCAATTTCAGCAGAAACGTCACAAAATCAGAACCTTAAATCAATTGAAAAGAAATAGGTACTATACGTGGTAGTTCAGTAAGTGTAGCTGAATGCCACTCGCTTAGATCTATATAGTCATCTGACTAGAAATTTATCGTAGGAATTTTAAAATTATGAATAGCTCGTTCTGCTTTAGCTATTTGTCTTCATTTAAATACAAAGGTCTAAAGATTGGATGAATTTAGAATGTCAGAGAAATCAAAAGTTTTTACAGGTCAAAAGACAGTTCGACGAATGGTAATTGGAAATATTCTCTATTATTACACTCAGAAGATAATGTCCGAATTCTTCTCGATGTTCTCCTCTATTCTGAACGCCGCAAAATATCGCGAAGATATCTCATGTCAATATTGTAGATTATCTTGGGATAATAGAGCTGACATTAAAGCAAACAATATGCTTGGAAAGAAGATTGCAACACAAAGACAAGGCTGCAGAAAGAAGTCAAAACCTTCAGTTGAAAGACAGTGAACAAAAACAGCTAATAGACTTTCTCTTTCCGTTATGGGGCACATTTTAAATTCTTTAAGTTCATCTGATGAATATAAAGATATTGAATATAAACGATGTGAAACGAAAAACACAATTATGAATCAAGATTATTCTTTAACTTCGCAAATGAGAACTGCATTTCCAAATGTAGCACAGGTTTGTGACACTAGTGTTCCTCATAGATCAGCAGGAAATCTTATAAATGCAGCTTCGAAAGATATGGGAATAATTAACAAAAACGACTCCACTAAAGTAGTCTATCGTAGTAAAATCAGAAGGGAAAAAATAAAAACCTGCAGGGATTTGAAAAGAAAAAAATGAGGGAAAACACTCTTCATCGGAGTATGACATATACTTTGACAGCCGAAAAGACAAAACTTTGATTATGGTTAAGGAAGGAGAAAGGGTAACTAGAAAGAACATAACAGAACAGCATGCTGTTCTAATTTCAGAACCAGGATCTATATATCTTGACCATGTCGCTCCTATATCTGGCACTTCTCGACATGAAAACAAGCTTTTTTTGGAAAAAAAGTTGATATTTCTAAGTTGAAAGTTGTTGAGTGTGATGATACAGAGATTAATACAAGTCTGAACTTTCTATAGGACATCCTCTGCAATTTTTTATTCGTTACATGCAAATGAATTGACATTGCGTTATTGTTAGGAAATTCTGCATTTTAAGCTACAAAGCTTGCATCTTTTCTAAATTGTCTCTCGTACCTTTACTCTAAGATTCGAAGCATTCTTTCTTTAAGATTTTTACGTCATTTCTTTGAGCTAGTCACTTCACTTGACATCCATATTAGCAGCTATTTAATCGGAAGCGTATGACGTTGTCTATTCGATTCCCGCAGCTGATATGTAGATCTACTGATTATTAGCAGAGTATATATACTTGTCTCTACTATGTCATTTTTGTGCGGTCTGTAGGTCCTCTAAGCATTCTCTTCTCGGAGAGTCATCAGTGATATGTAAGCTGTTGCTTGCACTGTACCTATAAGATGTAGGACAAATATCAGCCCTGGTAAATGGAAATATGGTAATCTGTAAATATATTCTTAAATGTGGTCGTCCAAATAAATGTCTCTTTTAACTTATATGTTTCGTCATTTCTGAAATAATAAGAAACGCTCTATCTCATAGAAATTCCACTGCAAAAAACCAGGACGCTTTTAGCTCATTTTCCAGCAGCTCTTCATAACCAGTGTTACTCAAGCTGCCTGTCTCTGCTACAAGGATTATAGTTTTTACGAATTTAAATAAGAACGAGACTAACAAGTGATATTGGCAAATTCGCTTCCTGTGACTAACAGTTATCTATTGCATCAATTGGACGGAAAAACTAATGAGCCAAAAGTATACTGTTGAGAAATCGGAAGGAAAATTAAGAATCTTATGAAAAGCGCCTGTAATCAACTTTGAAAAGATAGAAATAACTTTGCTCGATGTTGCCCTTGATGAACTTAATATTAGTTAACGCTATCTCTACGAAATGTGTATTGTAATAATAAAAGGGGATATTTCATTAAACTTGTCGCGAAAGGATCCAGAGAAAATGAGTCTTTTCAGGCGATTAACGATAGCAAATAGAATTTTGAGGTTATATGTTTCAAGAAAAGAGACCCATCCGAGATCTTGAAAGTTTAACAGAAGTATGTTATTAGAGCACACCCATGTGCATGATTTGGTATTAATACTCTGTGTCATCTTGTTGGTATCAGAGTCTCAAAAATTTCACAGCACGATAAAAAAATGTCGATTTCTGCCTGAAAGGTTAATGGTCATAATAGATCAAACATTGCAAGGAAACTGAGTAATGTGGTCATTCAGAAAACATTTTGGTAACAATGTTAGCTTACAGCAGAAAGCACGGGAAAAAGTTAGACCTTTGTATTTAAATGAGGACAAATAGCTAAAGTAGAACGAGCTATTCATGATTTTAAAATTCTTACGGTAAATTTCTAGACAGATGACTATATAGATCTAAGTGAGTGGCATTCAGTTACACTTACTGAACTACCACGTACCTATTTCTTTTAGATTGATTTAAGGTTCTAATTTTGTGACGTTTCTGCTGAAATTGGTATTTTAGAATTTCCTTGTCATTCAAAGCAGTAGAGAGCTGCTTCAATTTAGTTACTGAATCATTAGCTGATTCAAATTAGTTACTGAATCTTTAGCTGCTTCAAATTATTTACTGAATCATTAGCTGCCTCAAATTAGTTACTGAATCATTAGCTGCTTCAAATTATTTACTGAATCATTAGCTGCTTCAAATTATTTTCTGAATCATTAGCTGCGGTGTGCAGCAGTGCTGCACGAGATGGATTCATAAGATAAAGAATAGCATCCAGAATCGCATTATCCAAATTTGAATCCAAAAGACGAGATCTCCAAATTCTATAAGGCAATTATTCTAAATGTTAGGTAAAAAACAAAGGGAACCTTTTGATTTCTCTGACAGTCTAATTTCAACCACTCTTGGTTTGAAATCAGAGATATTATAATTTGTGGATGTGTTTTTGTTAGTTTTGTGACAAATTAGACAAAATAGCTGAATTTTAAAGTTATTTGGGCAGCCAAAGATTTAATTCGATTTACCTGAGATTTTGTATTATAAATATGCTTTGCAATAGGTAACTTTTCCACATACAGGCATTGGAAATTTACGATTTTCATGTTTTTCGTTCCACTGTATTAAACATTCATCATGCATATTCTATCGAAATATTTCGAAATACTTCTTAAATTTGCTTATGTTATTTGAAGGAAATATTAAGAAGTATTTGCTTTAAGATAAAATGTTATTCTTAAATTTTTATGCTACTAGTATAAAATATTCTTTGCTCCGAATTCACTGTTTATTTGTAATTGTATATAATCTAAATATATAAAACGCTGAGGTGTGTGGCAATAAACTGGTTAATTTCTCTTTTGCCGATGGCAATGATCGGTTTGTTTTCAAAACAAAACCGACCTCCTTCTGTTAGGCGTAACTGAAAAAGAAGATAGAGGTTTTACTATAGTAGGGCGCCATTATTTATTTATTTCTGTCTTGACCGAATCAGATCGGAAATCACTTACTCCATCTTTTGATGACAATTTTCCTTCCTACCATCCTTGTAGACTATAAACCCTATAGGTGAGTCGGTGGACATGGATTGTGGAGTTTGTGTTTTCAAGCGGATTGAAAAGAACTTTGCAATGAATAGGGGATAATAGTTTTTGCAGCTGAAAATCCCATAAACCCCTTTAATCAATCAATCAGGCATGACTTCATAGGCATAGCCTTCTATATCTGTTCCGGCGTAAGCCATTTTCTCGTAAAATGAAAATGAGTTTACGATGTGGAGTGTACAATATTTCTTAAAATATACGGAGGAGAGAAGAGCTAGTGATTGAAATTTTGGATGAAATAATTCAGAGATGAACTGGAAATGCATCAGATAGGCTTAGGCGAGTCAAAGTGCCTTCAGATCAGCGTCAAAATAGACTAAGTCAGCGAAGGACACATCTTGCTAATTCACAAATTGAGGTGAACATCATGCAACATAGTTGTGGCAATGTAAATGAGGTGTGGAATTTTGTCATGCACTTTATTAAAAAAGTGAAATGAACCCAAGTAAAAAATTAACCAATAACTTTATACATTGTGATTCTAAAATCGTAGGGCAAACTTCAAGGTTAGGACATTTCTCTTATCTGTTTGTGCCTCAATTCTTCACTTGCACCCGCAAGATCCTAGAGAAATAATGTTTGTTATAGAGAATTGTACTCCTCCTGGAAGTTTGTCAGATCATTTTAGACTCACCCACGTTGTAAACTTTATGCTAAGTATCCGTTTCTATTACTTAGTTCATTGGCAAAGAGATCTTCCCCCTCTTTGTATTTGGTGCCCATGTTCTAGCTAAAAAATTACTTATGTCTATACTATGTAGGTTAGACTGCATGTCTAACCTACCCTTAAAGTTTGTTCCCATGATTTTTAGAATCCCTCTGTTTATTGCTAATTAATTGACGCAGTGTTGAAATATGAATGGCACTGTAACGGTACTTGTAGCACGATAAACATAGGTGTAAAACAATACAGAAACATATGGCACAAAACATGGGGAATAACCATCAAGGATATTGAAGCAACACAAAGGTAAACTTGAAAGACGACATCAGACATAGGATTCGGCAGATTTCTCTTGCCATTGTGTTTCATTGTTGCCCATCATTGCCTCGTAACTAATAATTTTAACCGTAAGAGCCCAGTTTTGGTTCTGCTCACTCTTGAGATCATACTTTGAAGCATCTATAACTGAAATTTAATTCGCATTCTTTGATTGTTGTGCTTTCTTAGAACTCGTACATCAGCTAGTTGTCTTATGGCCATCCTGTTTGTAACTACATTTCTGTTACAAAAAATACGTATTATGCACCTACCTTTTACCTCGTTTTGCAATAAAATTCATTTCTGACTGATAATGTGCTCTCCTCACGCAATTTTGAAAGGTAGACACATCAAAACATCATAATTTACAAGGCGGGAAATGAAATTTTACGAAGCTAGGGAGTACAGGATAGGGAATTGAAGAGCTGCAGAGGAAACATAGAAGTTAGGAAACAAAAGTTAATGAAAAGCAATTACAATAACTGATAGACAGTAATTGATTGGCAAAATGACTTTCTTCAACTAACATTTCTTGCTATCGACCTGTCAACAACTTTTCTTCAGTTGGTGAACTGCGAAGATCGTTTGAGATATTTCACAACTCATCAGATATTGAAACCCATTAATGAGCCGAGTAGATCCCTTAGGGTAGATTCTGGCACTCTTCAGATTAAAGAAGAGAAAGTTGCTGACACAAATACGTACGGAGGAGGATCTGTCATTGGTAAACAACATCAATATTTCATTCTTTCTTTTTCTTCTTTTTTCCTTGTTGACAGCAGAGGCCTAGTGGTGAGATATCGGCTACGGGGCTGGAGGGTTTCAGGTTCGAAACCCGATTCCACTGAAGATCCGCCGTGTATGTGACCCTGACGCATGTTAAATCCGAAGTAGTGGATAAAACGTCCACCCTCTGGTGACGCTAAAATTTGGCGAGGGAGGTGCCGGCTGAACGCTGTTCCAAATTACGAGGTTAGACACAAAATATCCCTCGAGTGTTTTCAAAACGTAATGCTAAAAACTTTTTCTTTCTCATATACGAAATTCACAAACAGAATTCGTCCTCAAAATATTCGACCTGGAAATTTTATTTGCTTTTTATACCTCTTTGATTCCCCCTCCCCCCAAAAATAGGGATTACGTATATCTACGAAAACAAGAGCTCGAATTCTCAACAAGCTAACGGATGATATTGAGTATGCAAACATCAAAATTGTAGATTTCTATCATATTTTGGACAAAATCCATCTATTTGAAGTCTTCTTGTCTGTCCTTTCGAATGCATATCAACGCGATATCTCCAAAACTCAACTGCTTAGATGGATGAAAGTTAGGATATGGTTTTCTAACTAGAATTCAGCAGCTGGCTCTTTCACACCAAGGCGCTCGAAGTGTCAAACAGAAAAATATAAACAGAGTAAAAGTAAAGAAGAAAGAGAGTAATGTGGTTTTCTTACTAGAATTCCATAGCTGCAAGAAAATTTGAAACAATCCCTTAAAGAGCTGATGATCTATTTCTATATTTGCGGATATTTGAACACTATAACTCAAAAAC
>BGPR01001015.1:313335-332566 GCA_013235015.1 Araneus ventricosus | reverse complement strand
GAAATATGCTTCGTTCAGTTACGTACTCATTAGTTATGTTTTTTTTTAACATAGCAGTTTCCATACTAGTACAGAGAGTCCCCTCACCATACCAAGTTTTTTGGGTTTTGCCATGTAAATAATTTCCTTCCTGGAGACCTTGACAATGTGAACGTAGTCCCTACTGTTAAAAAATATCTACCTTTGTACCTGCGGTAGGACAAGAACGGTCCCAGCGATAAAGGCCACGAGTTCCACCCCATGAACCACCTGAAAGAACTCCATGCGTGTCCAATTTCCCTTCCTCGGTGTGGCGCAGAGAGGAGTGGGATCCTCAACAATGGGTCATCCGCCCATCTCATCTGTACCGTTTAAAAGATAGGGTCCTTGAATCACAAAACTCAGGTTTCTGCAAAATACGAACGTAAATATTAGTAAACTAAATTTTTTAAAAGTTAGTACTGAAAAAATTTCAAAGTATTAAAATATTTTAACGAGGATCTACGTTCCTCCTACTTACTTCTAGATGGTAATCTACCCAAAGCGCAAAAAAAAAACGTTGTAGCGGGATATCCTATATATATATATCGGAACTACATAAGTTAAAACATAGCAATGTCTTATTTTGAGATAAAGAAGGGTAACAACAGAAGTTACAAAAAAAAATTGAAAATCGGAATTGTAGTTCAGCGACTACTGAACTGTATATAGAAACAAAAGAGTCACGCGAGTCAAGTAGTCCTACGCCTTTAACATCAGCGTCTGTTTAAAAAAGACAGCCTCCCATCATTTTTACCACGTTTTCATTAACTCGCTTTCTTGTCTGTCTGTCTGTCTGTTCGGTAGCCTACCAGTGGTCTGCTAAACTCAACGACAACAACACCGTATTTCAAGCTGAACTAACTGCACTTCACGAAGCAGTAATATACGCATCTCATCTGCCAAACCACAATACCTCTAACATACACGTAGACAATAGAGCAAGTATCATGGCATCCTCCAATTCAAAGAGCACAAACGAAACAGCAAGAAAAATTTTCAAAATCCTCCTTTCAAATCCAAGAATAAAACTCTCTTGGGTTAAAGCGCATGCAGGCAATATAGGCAATGAGAGAGCAGACCAACTGGCAAAAGACGCAACACAACATGGGCAACCCTATTCACATACTAAGCTTCCTAAACCGTACATAAAAGGCCTCCTCCGGAAGAGGATGCTTGAGGAGTGGCAAACTTTATGGGAAGAATGGCGATACAGGCAGGAAAATCTATAACATCATGCCCTCAGTTAGTCTCCGTCCCACTAACTGGATTAGAGAGGATGTTATCTTCTTCTCCCAACATGCACCTTTCCCTGCCTACCTCAAAAGATTTCACCTGTCTGACAGCGATTATTGCAGTTGTGGTGGAATTGGCACGGCACTTCACTATGCCACAGAGTGCATCTATACAGTGTCTTGGCATATGAGGAAGCCAGCGCCAAACTTCGAACAAGAATGGCTGAAAAGGGTCGCCAATAACCTCGTCTCCAGGCAGAAAAATTCGTGGGATCATCAAATTCATTAGCGAAAACAGAGATCTTTTCCGGCCTCCCTAGCCTTCAACATCCCAGCGAGCTGAACTAAGTAGCTCAATTACGGACATTCCACCTTCAAATAAAAGAAAGGTATTTCAAATCTAAAGAAAAAAGACTACTACAACTAATAGTGTAAAAGTGAAAATGCCTGTGCTGTACAAGTGTATATATTTCCGTCTATCTTGTTTTTCTTTTCCTTAAATAAAATTCCCTTGTCTTGCCCATCAAACCGTTCAGTGACCTGTCTGGTCATGGGTACGGGGGTTAGGGACGGCGTTCTGTTCTGTTCTGTCTGTTCGGTACAAATCTTGCGATCGATTTTAAACTAACTTCCCGATGAGCTGGAGACTTGAAACTTTAAACATAGTTCAGAACTAGATGACAATGCATTATTAATTCGCTTTCTTGTCTGTCTGTTTGTCTGTCATTTCATATTTTGCATGACGCATCCGCAGTACGTTTTTCATTATATCTCGAAAACTATTAACATTACAGGCTTGGTTCTTAGGTATATGGATGGCCCATGGGAACATCGAAGCACCCCCATATTTTAGCCATATCTTTGCGCATGCGCAGTACGTTTTTCATTATATCTCGAAAACTATTAACATACAGATTTGATTCTTGGGTATATGGATGACCCATGAGATCACCGAAGCACCCCCATATTTTAGCCATATCTTTGCGCATGCGCAGTACGTTTTTCATTATATCTCGAAAACAATTAACATTACAGATTTGATTCTTGGGTATATGGATGACCCATGGGATCATCGAAGCACTCCATATTTTAGCCATATCTTTGCGCATGCGCAGTACGTTTTTCATTATATCTCAAAGGTCTCTGCGTCACATAACTTACTTTTTCAGGAAAATAACAATTTTTCTATTTATGATCAGGTGAAGAGAAACTGAAATAAACCTGAAATTTTCCACATAGCTCCGTCATAATTTCTTCAAGATGTTTAAAATCGATTGCAAAATTTCACACACAGAAGACTAAAAAGCAGAAAATAATTATTTAAAAAATAAAAATTTTAATAGACCACGTTTTTAAAACGGACTAAAAAGTATAAAATAATTTCTTCTAGCCCCATACAGATTTGTAACCCCATACACATTTAAAACGAAAAACGTGGGGCGCATGCAATATTTAATAGTAAAGAGTGAAGGGAGTAGCTGTCGTTGAGAAAACTCACACAACAGTTCATATCATTTCCATTGCAATAAAATTATTAGTGACTGAAATAAACTATTTATACATCAATTATCTATTACATGCGCCCCACGTTTTTCGTTTTGAATCTGTATGGGGTTGTAAATCTGTATGGGGCTAGAAGAAATTATTTTATACTTTTTAGTCCGTTTTAAAAACGTGGTCTATTAAAATTTTTATTTTTTTTAAATATTATAACTAAAATATCTTGATTGTTTCCATGCTGTATTACATAGTATTATGTTTTTAGTTTTATTTTAATGATAGTCAATATAGCTGGTAAACCTCAGTTAATATAATGCTTTCAATATCCTTTTCGAATTTTACCCGCCAAAATCATTGGAAATTGATTTACTTCTTTCTGAAGCAAATAAAGTGCTCAAAATTGAATTACCTGTGTTATATATATTATTTACTGTCTCTAAAGTATAGAAAAATATCAAAAATTAAATTACCATAGAATTTCTAAAAAATTATATGAATTATGTATAAGTATATACTTAAACTTAAACGCAGTTATGAATATAACTATAAAACAAAATACGAAAATAGAAATTATATCGCTCTTCTGTTGTTATAAATGCAGTTGCGTCATTCTTGATTTATTTTTTGCATTATCCTTTAAATAATCCATGTTGTAAAAGGAAAGCAAATTTTTTTGTGAAAGCAAGTATTTATAAATATTTAATGTCTGAAAGAATGATAAATGTTCAGTTATATGTCAAGAAAGAGAATTCTGTTTGCATAATCTGAGAATTTTTTTATTTAAAACCCACACCGGTCCGGCTTCCCGAAATGATGTAAGACCTTTAGCAGACCGGTGCGGAAATAAAATAATACAAAGAAAGCAATATGACACGGCACACACAAAAGCATCAGAAGCACAGCGCAGAACGTTACAACTACTGCTAAAAAGTGGAAACAACAAAAATAACTTAAATAAACTAAAATACACTCACACACAAGAAAAAAAACCTAACCAAATGAGCCACCGAATCGATGTTAAACTTGGAGAGAACCATAAATTAATTCACTTTTGTTTGATTGTAGTCACCAGATTTGGAGCCAACATGAAAGATTTTCAAAATAATTAAAAAGAGGAGCCCCTAGAGTGTATCCAAATGAGTAAAATACAAATAATCTGAGAATGGACTTTCTCCGAAAGAATGGAATCGCATGCCATTTGACAAAAATGACATAAACATGAGGTTTCTGCTGAAAATATCAGGAAGAAGTCCTCGTGTTTAGTCCGGAAATCATTAAATTCACGCTAAAAGTAATCGTAGAAACGGCAGTAACGATTATATTTCTGATGATTTTTGGACCCAATAAAATACAGGTTGTCCGAGAATTTTTGGACCCAATTCAAAAATTAATAAAAAAAAAATTAATAATTTTACAATTGCGTTTTTTAAAAATGAGAGCGCATTTTAAATCGTTTTTCTTCTGATAGGAAACACGCTGTTACGATGGACTAGGTGGTCGTAAATTATTGGATATTTCCCGTTTTCGAGAGCCATTATCTGAGAAAGTTCAAGATAGAAGACAAATAACAGTATGTATTTGTAGGGAGTTTTACACACTTCAATTTGTTGAATCAACCAATCGAAAACTGAATAGTTTTTGAGATATTCAAGAAAAACTAAAAAAGTAAACACTAAAAAGCGCATCGGCTTCTGCTGATCGGTATCCATTGCGTATCGAAATTTCTCGCTGTAACAAATTTAGAACGTCTTAATGGTGCGCCACCTATTTGAAAAAAGATCTTATGTTTTTGCTCTCTTATTTAAAAAAAACTGCAAATGTAACATTATTTGGCTTTTTTATTAATTTTTGAAATGGGTCCAACAATTCTCGGACAACCTGTATTTTATGGTCCAACAAAAAGTGTTAATTATCCGGAGAAAACTCAGCTAAGGTCGGTTATTCTAACAGAGCCATAAGAAACACTGATAGTCTTACATCTTTTCCAATTTTGGAAAGGAGTGTTATGTCTGGTTCAGGAAATTTAAACAAGTTTTCAAGTTTCTTTAATGGCTATTTCGTGCTATCATAGAAAAAACTGTTTATGAGACTATTGCTATGTAAAAAAATGTTTTCGGAATACAATCTAAGTAAAAATTATAAAATTTCAAAACATTATGTCCTGGGTGCTTCAATATCTACTTACTAATGATTAAATATTTTTTCGTTTAAAATGAATTGTAAAGACGAGATTGGGAAACAGATTTATAGAATCCTGATTTTTGTTTTATATAAAAAATAAAATATTTAAGACGATGCAAGCATTAAGTATGCAGATATTTTGTTTTTATATATTTTGATTAAATATATCTTCCTAACAACACGATTAATAAGTGAATTTTTTTAGGTTCTATGCGCATGAAACACGGGAAGAAAAGAAAATGTGTAAGGAAATAGCATGAACTCAAATTGTAAAAAGTAACTAAAAGTGAAAATAAAAAGAGATTTTGTAATGAAAACTTGAAGAAAACATTACAGAAAAGCTGTTCTGTGCCTGTTCAAATACACTGTGCGCACCAAAACACTTGTTATTTTTTAGAATTAATTCAGTGAAGAAGGACGACCGGCAATAGAGTTGATATATTTGAGGATGAAAAGAATGGATGCTCACTTTCTTAAAGTATGTTAAAGTAAATGAAATTTTGTGAAAGTAGAATGATAGATTTAAAATACTCTACTACTTTAGTGTAGGATACATTTTTTTCTGGAATTCTCGATTGAAAAAAGATTGGATTCGAATTGATTTGGCTGAATGGGTCTGTAAGGGTATTGAATGGATGTAACAGAATAATAAGAACCTATTTTTTTAATTTATATTTTTATTAAATCTTCTTTGAAAATTACTTCTTTCATTTATGTATATGGCGAAATTGTTTTTTAAAAACAATTTCCTGCCCAAAACTGGATAGATTGATGTAAGGTTTATGGTGATAGCGTCGTAAATAAAAGTTTCGGATTTGATTCTGGCCAATAACAGTAGACCCTGGTCGTACCAAATATGTTCGAAACACAATGTGGCACTCTTAAGACTAAATAAAGAAATAAATATTTGAGTGTTTAAATAGCATAGAATAAACACAAAAGGAAATATTAAATTATAAAACAGAGATTTAAAGTTTTTACTAATGTATCAGGCAAGAAATCAAAGCCGCATTTCTCATAGAAAAAGAACACATAGGTATATTCAAGAAAATTATCTCGTAAAATTCACTACTGCTATAGAATTATTTCCGGACATGATTTTCATAAAGGTTTCTAATACACATTAATGATATATCAATTCTAAAGTTATAATGTCTATAAGCAAAATAGATTATAAGCAAACAGATTAAAATTCTGCTTATATCTTATAGATGATTACCTTATTTTCTCTTGAGGAAAAAGTTAAATATGTGATGAAAAAAAATAATTTTAGAATAAAATTAAAGATTTAAGAACGTCAAAGGATGGACATTAAAAGACATAAATTAAGACGCGTTGAGTGTAAATCTACTCGAAGTCTGTAATGATCGTACCATGGTGCTTAATATTTATTTTGGTCAAAATTTACACCCAATATATCTTCTAACCCAATGTTTACTGAATGTGATATGTTCATATCAGTTGTAACACAGATATTTTTCTGTGTAATAAAGTTGGCGTGTTTTTGAAATGCTTAAAACTAAGCAGATTAAACAGTAGAGAGTTTATTCTTTTTCATTTCCTATGATGAATATCCCATTAATTTTGGGAAGAAAGAGTTCATTGTAGTCTTCTTTCTATAACATTAAAATTTAATCAAAATGCAGTGCCTGACGATCTCTCAAAATCAGCCCATTTAAGCAAACACATTGTTTCTGTTTTCAATACTTAAAACAGGGATAAGCTCGAAACTCCCTATTTTATCAAGCAAAATGGTGTTAAATTCACAAGAAATAAATCGATTGACAAATACTAAGATGTTAATCGATTTGTTAGACTTTTTAGAGAAGGGTTTTCAAATGAAGTTTATAAGTTTATTTTTGCAAAGTAAATTTGCTAACGTAGATTGGTGAATTCAAACTTCCGAGGAAGCTAAAAAACGAATGTTATTTTTGAATCTTTCCGTACATAGTTTCAGATATTCTATCTTTACTTTTGTTGTTTCATAGCAGTATCAGTATTTTCCGTCAGCTTCCTTCTGACAACAACATCTGGCTTCTTTCCACTTGGCATCGTCATAAGTTTCATTGTACTATCTTTCAGTTTCTTTGGTCGATTCTCTGAAAGCTACTTGGTACAATATGAGAAAGATACCAAACTTAATTGTGGCAGTCAGCAATTTTGCATTATATCACATTTATGTGAATCAAACAGCCACAGGACAATATAAATTCTATGGAATGTATGGTAAATATTTAGAACTTGTTTTAGAGGCTTGGAAAGGAGAGTATGAAATTATATTCTGCGAGGAATTTGACTTAGGAACAAGACATTCTTCAGGAAACTGGACTGCACAGGTAGGAGCTGTAGGAAGAGGATAAGCAGACATTGAAATAAGCCATATATCAATTAGTCATGCAAGATCTGAAGTGGTCGATTTCTCAACTGCGTATACCATGGAGGTTTTGACATTTGCGGTTCCAAAGTGGACGCAGGACGACATATTTCAGTTCTTGTTACTGTTTGATAAAACCATTTGGATACTAATATTTATTAGTCTCATAAGTCTGTCGGGGATATTTTGTCTTATTCTTGAAGGAAAAGAAAACTACTCTTACATAATTTTGAATACATTCGCAAATATAATTGGGAAATCTTTAGATCTGCATAAGGATTTATTCAAGTGGAAATTGTTTCTTGGCTGTTGGTTCTTGTGTGCTTTCGTCATATCCTGCAAGTTATTCAGCTGTATTGCTCTCATTTCTAACTTTACCCCCTCAAAGCAAAATCTTAAGAGATTTCCGAGAATTGTCAGAGGCCATCCATAAGGGCACTCATCGGGCATATGCTGCAAAAGGTACATTGATCATTCCCTTCATGGTAAACTCTAAGGCAGAATACATACAACGACTTGGAAATGCCATGGCCAAAAACAATTGGTACATTGATTTCGACTCGTTGTCTGCTGAGGGACAAGATCAATAAAGCAGCTTTCATTATGACCCACTCTACTCTCAATTTTTTGTTCGGCGCATCAGATATGCATTATATATCATCTGATATTCTTTTTGTTGTAACCGTTGGTATAGCAATGAACAAAAACGTTTGCTGTGGATTTCGAATAAACAAGATAGTCACGAGAATTGCAAGAGCTGGTCTTGATGAGAAGTTGCTAAAGGATATATCGTTTAGATACTGGCTGGATATCTTCAGTAAATTTGTGAAAAAGAAAGATCAAGGTACCCATACACTCTCAATAAGAGATTTGAGAGGCAGTTTTGTGATACTGTTCATAGGTTTAGGGTGCTCTATGCTTGTTTTTCTTGTAGAGGTTTTTCATGGTTATGTCCACCGGAATAAGAAAGAAAAGAGTTTCTATAGGAAACCTGTGCGTTATGAATTTCGGAAATGAATGTAAATTAGCTTTCCGTAAACGTCTCTAAACTGGATCCAGCGATGTAATAATATTAAATATAAAGGTTAAATAATAAATGTACACTAAAATTTTAGATTTAAACTAATTTCACATTTGTTCTAGCTTTTCGTAGTGGTTTGATAGCACGGTGTTATATGCCTATCAAAGATTTAGATTACTAGATGTGATGTCAAATATGCATAAGTTGAATTCACATTTCTTTAATAGTTTCTATATTTTTGTTATTTATAGCATTCATGTTTCTTCCTGGTAGTCAAATTACTTAACTTCACGCCAAAACAGTGCATTTGCAAGGCATTTGAGAGTCATTAATTTTAACGACAGATAATTTAACACATCCATTCAGGAAACATTGATTGCATTTTTTAATTGAGAAAATATTCAAATTTACGTGTGTGAGAAAACACCTAGCTTTAAGCTTGGCTTCTGAAGGATTTCATTCGTGGTTATGTTGACTTAAGATATTAATTCTAAATTTCCAATTTTAAAAAAAAGACGCGTTTCTACCAAGACAGATGTCATTCTGAATTTTGCTATTAATTAATGTATTTTTGTGGGTTCTTGAGCATTGAGCCAGCCATTTTTAATGAATAATCATCTTCCATTTCAAAGAAGCGACTTAAGCGACGAAAAATGGAAGAATCTGGAATTTTTGTGCTGTCGTTTCTGCAGATAACTCTCATAATGTGTTGTTTTTGTTTATTTTATGCTTCAGTGCAGTTCATTAAATTTAAATGACGGAGAAAAAGTTATCAAAAATTAAATGCCTCAGAGATTAAAATTTGACAAGTTGTACATTAAATTTTGAGACATAAAACTTCGTATTTCTTGTTCAGAATTTAATTTTTCTTTCTTAACCCTGAGGAATTCCTTACTGACAATTTATTTTCTATGCGATATTATTATATTTATTGGTCTTTTAATACATTTAATTTTATATATTAAGAGCTTAATTTTTTTTATTTCGGTAGTGTTTAACAACCGCAAATATAAATACAAATCTATTACATAAGTTTAAGAATTCCGTCATGAAAATATATACATTTCGATAGGTATATTAACATTTTTACAGAAATGTGAAAAGTATTATCCGTAGCTTTGAAAAACAATGCTTTCTCTGTACCGTTGGTCATTCTGATCTCCTTTTTTTGGTATCATCAGATTTTCCACCATTCAGTATTAAATATTCAGTAGGTAAAAAATGCCGCTTTAGTAATATGTAACCCACTTCTTTTTAGATTTAAATTGCAGAAAAAAGATAAAACTGAATGGAAAGTTTTTTTTACGTATTAAACAAAAGGAATTAAGTAAATAAATTTTGTGTTATTGTTCGATATTTACTTTAGTCTTCTTATACGCGGTGGGCAGATATTAGCCAGGCAGTTACCTAATTGAGGAATTTGCTCAACATAAAGTGCAAGTTACGAAATTGAGGAATTTGCTCAACATAAAGTGCAAGTTACGAAATTGAGGAATTTGCGCAACATAAAGTTCATGTTACCAGTTTAAAGGCAAATTAGCAGTATGGTTTTCCTGAGTTTGAGGATAGATAGCTCTAAGTATTTCGAGACTAAATCAGGATGAATTGCAGTTTGTTGATTTTCAATATCTTTTCTGTGTTCAAGTTACGATGGAGGCATACCAACCTGGAAATCACGAAATTTTGTCTGTAGTTTAATGAAACCGATTCTTTTGCGCAACGAAATTTTCGTCGAGAAAACGAAAAGAGTGCCCGGAAATGAGGCAGAATTTCAATTGCACTTGGTTTGAATAACGTAAACATGCCTCTAACGTATAGTAAGAACTGATTCAGTGATGATATTTTTCCAGAGTAACGACGGGCAGCTGCATCGAACTTTTGCAAAAAAAATATTTTCCTATTTCACTGTCTTTTAATTATGTGTACTCTCAATGTTTAGTTGTATAACTACGTATTATAAACCATATTTTTTATCAACTTTGTGCACACACTATACAGCTGTACAGTAATAGCATTTTAAGTTTTTTACTGCAAATGTTTCATGGAAATCGATTTCTAAGGAGCCTTGCATCACTGTATATATAGTGTAAAATATTTTGCATTTCTTTGGGTGAATTGTATAGAAATGATATTATTTAATAAATTTGCTCCCTTGCTTTAAGCATAATGATTTTTCAAGGCAGAACAAAAAATAATAGACGCGTATTAAAATTTTATACAAAAATTCTAAAATTTTGTATTTTTATACTATATATAACTAGTTAGTTTATTTTATAAAAGATGCATGTTTTGTCCTGCTAAGTACAGCGCAGTGTTAAGGCTAAAAATGAAAGAATCGGTAAAAATGACATTTTGGAATATTTCCAAATCTGATGACAAGAGTTATATAATTTCTGAAAATTTACTGAAAAATAAAAATGACTTATCAGAAGCTAATCATCATACCGGAAACAAAGCTTTTCTAAAACATTTCTGGAAGTCAAATTATCATGGGAAGATTATAAAATTCGATTTTTTATATAATGTTTCAATTGTCAATATTTCTTTTTTTAGCTTTGGACACTCCTGACAGCTGCCAGATTAATTACGCAAACACTCAAAAAATGCCAGCAGAAAATATTTTTCCCATTGGCACTCCCATAAGCAGAATAAAAGGAATTTTGCCTAAAAGTTTTCACTCAATTTATTTTAAACAATTAAAGTTTTGCATGGTATCAAACAATTTGGATTCTTTAGAATGAATGAAGTCGGGGGTAAAAGACGCAGAACATAAATGCAAATCTGACTCCTGAATCAAGAATTATCTAGGAATAAATTCTTTGAGGGGAGAAAAACCCTACAAAAACATCTACGGCAAAAATATTCATGAATTTTTATTTAAATGAAAATTTAATTAATAAATCAAATGGATTGTCATAAAGGCTGTTTGCTACGTTTTCATTTTTTGCTTAATTTTGCATTACTTTAACAAATATGGAAAAATTGCTTCTATTCACAAAATCAAGCTGTTTGGTGCGGTTTAATATTCTTACAACGACTTTTTCCTGGAAACAGAAAACATTTAATTTCAATGTCAATAATAAAGATATGCTTCACGATGTATAAAGTCTCTTTTCATTTAAAGAGAATATATTTTCTTGTTTACCATTCAATTAAATTAGAAGTCTTTTAATGACAACATCTTTTTAGATACCTGCCCTTACAATGCGAATCAAATTATGAGGTGTTACAAAGATTATATATTTATTGAAAAAAATGAGTTCCGTTTTAGCGAAAATCGCAGTATTGAAACGATTATACTTAATTAACAAATGCATTTGTTTTGACGAATGCGTTTATTTTGTTTGCGGTAAGAAATTTAAAGTAATATTCGTGAGGAGTGAAAAATTTCGTTATTGTGAAAATATAAGGATTATCTACTGCATATCAAATTCCTAAATATCATAAATATCTAAGACTGAATTTTTAGATTGTTTTCTTTAAGAATAAGAAAGCAAATTCTTTAAGAAAGTAAGTTCGGTTTGGTGAACCTTTCTCTCCCCTTCTTTATACATAATATATAAATAAATAAATGGACATTAAAATAAACAACGCAAAAGAAACGGGAAATGTTCTGAGCTATTTATCTCAATGAAGGAACTAAAACATGTAGTTTTTTCCGATGCTATATTCATACAGGAGTGAGTTCAGAATAAAATGGCCGTGCACTAATAAACCAGTTAATTGCTTTAGTCTGATAAGAAAAAAGAATACAAAATTATAGAGACGAAAGATTATTATCAAGAGCAAAATGGGAAAATTTGATAAAAGATTGAAGTTTTGTAAATGTCTGTTAATTTTGATATTTCTCTTCAAAGACTATGATTTTTTTCAATTTTTAAAAAACAATATTAAATGCAAACAAAGATAATAATGGAAAGCTGAGACAATTGAAATCTAGGCAATAACAGTGCAAATGTATGCAAATGAATTCCAAGTTTTAACTTTATAAATAGGTTAAAATTTAGATCCAGAATCAATAAAATGGAAACCAACTTCAAAATATATATTTTGTGACATCGTTGTTTATTCAGCCCATTACAAGGAAACTTTTACACTTGCAGTTTATTGAATTTTGCACTTCAAACTATCCACACCTAAGCATAGGTTTTTATAATTAAATCAAAATATAGCAAATGATTGTTGCTTCCCATTGCATAATTGTATCCTGATAAATGACAGTCTAACATAATAAGGTGTGCATTATCTATAACTAGCAGTACGCGCACGGCGTTGCCCGTGGAATCAGGACTTTAACAAAATGAAAAAAAAAATAAGCAGGAAAATCAAAAAATGTGTATCTTTTGTTTTGATTTTCCTGCTTATTTTTTTTTTCACGCTACAGTACAGAGTACGTTAATCCAAAACAATATTACAAAATTGGAACGTGAAAATGATTATTATACAGCAAGCAAAATATAAATAAAATCCGAAAATAATAATCAAAGTAATTCATTCAGGTGAAGGTCATGACGTATCCTACGCGTCCGCCAATCAAAATTGGCATCAACGTTCGGAAGAAGTGCCGCTTTTGGAACTCGATCGAGAAAAATAACTCGCAACGGCCCAGAAAAAAATTAATTTAAAAAAAACGATAAAAGATATTTTAACCATTCTTGTTTTAAATCCGACAGAACCGTTCTAGTTATAAGCTGAAAAAAATTGAAATTAATAATGTTATTAGAAAGTCGGATGCAACAAATTTAGAATCAAAAGTAACATCTTGATGCCAAAACTGGGTATTTTTTAAAAATTTCTCAAAATTCAGTAAATTACGTTAGAAATTCAAAACTAACTTCATTAGAACGGAAATCGCGTGCTCTTTCCGATGGTGTATCTATTTTTGTCGTACAATTATTCGAAACCAATCTATTGAGAAATTAGTGCGAAAAATCAACCAAAACAACACAAAACATTAAATAAAAAAAATTCTAGATTAAAATTTAAAATTTCGGCTTCGAGGTGCATTCAGTCACCATTACGACTACCTGTGTGCCAAATTTCATATCTGTAAGTGCGATAGATTCGTCTGGACATCGCAGACAAACACACACGCACACACACACACACGCACACAAACATTGCCTTTTATATATATTAGAGATAATAATGTTTGAAACATGATGTATATTTTTTAACACGTTTTTATTAACTCGCTTTCTTGTCTGTCTGTCTGTTCGGTACAAATTTTGCAATCGATTTTAAACTAACTTTCCGATGAGCAGGAGACTTGAAACTTTAAACATAGTTCAGAACTAGATGACAATGCATTATTAATTCGCTTTCTTGTCTGTCTGTCCGTTTGTCTGTCATTTCATATTTTGCATGACGCATCCACAGTACGTTTTTCATTATATCTCGAAAACTATTAACATTATACACTTGGTTCTTGGGTATATGGATGACCCATGGGATCATCGAAGCACCCCCATATTTTAGCCATATCTTTGCGCATGCGCAGTGCGTTTTTCATTATATCTCGAAAACTATTAACATTACAGACTTGGTTCTTGGGTATAAGGATGGCCCATGGGACCATCGAAGCACCCCATATTTTAGCCATATCTTTGCGCATGCGCAGTACGTTTTTCATTATATCTCAAAGGTCTCTGCGTCACATAACTTAATTTTTCAGGAAAATAACAATTTTCTATTTATGATCAGGTGAAGAGAAACTGAAATAATCCTGAAATTTGCCACCTATCTCCGTCATAATCTCATTAAGATGTTTAAAATCGATTACAAAATTTCACACACAGAAGACTAAAAAGCAGAAAATAATTATTTAAAGAAATAAAAATTTTAATAGACCACGTTTTTAAAACGGACTAAAAAGTATAAAATAATTTCTTCTAGCCCCATACAGATTTATAACCCCATACAGATTTAAAACGAAAAACGTGGGGCGCATGCAATATTTAATAGTAAGGAGTGTAGGGAGTAGCTGTCGTTGAGAAAACTCACACAACAGTTCATATCATTTCCATTGCAATAAAATTGTTAGTGACTGAAATACACTATTTATGCATCAATTATCTATCACATGCGCCCCACGTTTTTCGTTTTAAATCTGTATGGGGCTAGAAGAAATTATTTTATACTCTTTAGTCCGTTTTAAAAACGTGGTCTATTAAAATTTTTATTTTTTAAATAATTTTCTATAATAATTTTGTTGTCATCCAGGAACAATACAAAAAGATAGTTCACCGCATATATTGGTCAACAGCGCATAAAACCTTTCACGTTCATTGGTTTTGCAGTAAAACCATACATTGAGCATTTTTTATTGCGCATGGGTTAAACGAAGTGTAATATTTCTTTCATAACTTAAGAGCCAGACATATAGGCCAACTTATATAAAAATTCCAGTTCAATACCGTTAGTATTCATAATGATATCAGCATTGCAAGAGCTGAATTGCTTTTGGATAAACAAAATGATGAGGGTTCTTACACAAATTTATATTTTTTTAAATTGAATTTTCGAAAGTAATATTGAATTTTATGGAGGCTGAATATCCTGAATACTCACGTATGCTTATAAATTAAAAACATAATTGAAATTGCATTTCGATGATAACTTATTCGAAGGAAAAATAGCCCGTTACCGTTCATTGGTTTCTTTGTGAGACCACAAATTTCTCGAAAATAAAAATTGCTCCTTTTTTGTCTTGTACACTTTTATGATCAGCTACATGTCTAATACTCATTTTTGACATAAATTTAGTAATTTTCAGAACGAAACGTGTAATGAACTTGAAAGGGTTAAATAAAAGTTTCTGGATATTACTTCCGATTTTTAATTCTTTATCTGTGTCAAACGATCGTAAATGTTCTGAAACATTCAAACTCTTACAGCAGTTATTGTTTAAGTTATTTTAGTCGATATGTTACCGTCAGTGCGATTAATCTGTTGTTATTAATAATAAACGTGGTAATCATTTAAAATAACCACTTAAACACCTTGTTATTGTTAATAACAACTGGTTTATTACATTGATCATATAAGACAGATTACATCGGAATGAATTGATTATAAAAAAAGAATTCAGTGGCGAATCCAGGGGATGCTATCGGGCTGCAGCCTCCCAGAGCTAGACCAGAATTCTTCATTTTATTTCAAATCACTACAGCTGTTTTTTCTTAATCTCCCTTTAAAAAAAGTGAAAACATTTCTTCCTGGCTTTTGACGGGCTCGAAAATTTTCCCACCTTTGTAGTCATTCCACTCGTATTTGCAGCGTTGATACTGTCAAAAACATTTTTTGGCTAGTTGTTTCATTGTGTTTTTTGTTAAATTATCGAAAGTATTATAGTGTTCTTTATGATTCTTATTGTCAGGTGAGTAAAGTCTGTAAAGTGAAAGTGTTTTGGTTTACATAATCCATAAGATTTGACATTCGTCACGACGATACAAAACTTTTTATACCTCAGAACCCCCCCAACCCCAGACTCAAATCCTGGATTCGCCACTGAAAGAATTTATATAGAAATATACAAGTTGTGATAGAATTAGCCAGAGCCAGATAGTCAGATCCAGAAAATGTGGTTCGAAGCATAATCTGTAAATAAATGTTACTCATGATAAAGCAGATATTCTTGCACACACAAAGCAAAAGAATTTCAGAAAGGTGGAGCTGTCACTTTGTGATGCCAACAGAAGCTCGAATTTCTTCTGCAGATGCAGTACGATGCGCTAGAGCCATACGGCGAATACAGTGGCTTAACTTTTAAAAAGCGGCCCGTTTGCGGCCGGACTCCGGTGCTCTTGAGAGAATACCTTCCTGTCACCATTGTTGTCAACAATCATCATCCCTGATCCAGATATGATACATCCTTCCCAAATCTTTCTGCAATATCGCGAAGAGAAAATCCGCCCTCTGATACACGGCCTCGTTCAAACTCAGGAAGCTGCTGGTGCTACCTTCTTCATCTCCTTAAAGGCATTCTTGACTCAAACGAATAACGCTCAGGAAGTTTACATCACGTATTTTAAAGCAAACGTGACTTAGTGGCACTAAGCGCCAACCTTATTCGTCTAGCGCGAAATTTTATTGGACGCCATTTTTCAAATGGGCAAACACGTCCCCCAAATTTCTTTCATCTAGCACAATTTCTTCTAAGTGTTGGGATTTTATTTTCTCCTGGTATATTTTCTTATCTATACTTATAAAAGGCAATGTTTGTGTATGTGTCTGCGTACGATGTCCAGACGAATCTATCGCACTTACAGCCTTGAAATTTGGCACACAGGGAGTCTTAATGGTGACTCAATGCACCTCGAAGCCGAAATTTCAAAATTTAATCTAGAACATTTTTTATTTAATATTTTGTGTTGTTTTGGGTGATTCTTCGCACTAATTTCTCAATAGCATGGTTTCGAAAAACTGTACGACAAAAATAGATATACATCGGAAAGATCACGCGATTTCCGTTCTAATGAAGTTAATTTTGAATTTCTAACGTAATTTACTGATTTTTGAAAAATTTTTGAAAATAGTCACTTTTATGGTAATTTTTAATAAAGATTTCTTTAAATTATCGCATCTGACGTTCTAACATTTTCATTTTTTTTTCAGCCTACAAATGGAACGTTTATGTCGGATTTAAAACAAGAATTATTAAAATATCTTTTTTCGTTTTTTAAAAATTGATTTTTCCCTGATCGGTTCAAGCAGTTTTTTCGTAGCGAGATTTAACAGCGAGAGCTTCTTCGGACCATCCCACAATGCATTGTTGCAACGTGACCTTCTTCGCGGCAGTGACGTCATTCGCAAAGAAAAATAAGCGGGAATATCAATAATGCGTATTTTTTTTGTTTTCATTTTGTTTTCAAAACTTTTTCGTGCCAATGTGGGCACTTTTTTTCATCCGCTTTTTTGAAGTCCTGATTCCACGGGTAACGCCGTGCGCGTACTGCTATATAGACTGTGTATAGAAAAGCAAATCGCCTACTGAAGCACTGCCTCACTTGCTTCATTTCAAAGCGCGCCACTGACATTAACACCGCAGCATGCTCCTTACGTATAATTGGGAACATTTTCAATTGAAAGGACAAATGTGAAGACAACTTTAGGAAGGTGTTTCAGATGGCATGAAAACATTCGTCCGAGGTCGAAAGCTCAGACTAGTACTTCGAAAAGGAACTGAAGTGCGGAGACACTGACGGTGATATCTGATAATTGTTGTAAATTTGCTCGTATGTTTATCGACCGAACGAAGCTAGGCCCTCTTTCAACTCGACCGCATTCTGTTTGTCTTCAAATTTGTTTGTTACGCATACACGAGCATACGAGTTTTTCTTTTCTTTTTTTTATTCCGTTCCAAGATAGTGGCCGTAGTTTGAGTCATTTTGGTAATGGCGATATATATATATATTGTTTATTACATACAGATTTTTCGGCCAAATTCCATGAAACTTACAAAATACGTGACAATAGGCCAAAAAGCATTAAATTAAAATTTAAAGTAATTACTTCGATTTTTTTTATGAAATACGAGTATTTATAGTAAATAATATTTTTGCTGCGCTTTTGCGAAACGTAGCACAATTTTTCAATCACAAATTCAAAGACAAATGTATAGGTCAACTTATAAAATGTCTAGCTAAATAGAAACAACATCCAGAAAGATATTGCATTGCTACGAGGAGAATATCCGTTGTTCTCTATGAAATTTTAAATAATGAGGGTTTTAGTGCAAATTGGTATTTTTTTAAACTTGAATCTTTAAATAGTTATCGTGGAACTACAATTTTAATAATGTATTTAATTATGAGAATAATTTATAATTTTATTCTAACTATTCCAAATTTTAATAGTTTATAGCGGCACCATTTCGCACCAATTCCAAACAAAAATTTTTAATATTATTTAGGCCATTCATAATTTATAACTATTTTCGTAAAACCTACATTTTCTAAAAACAGAAAATTTGTTGATGTTTTTTCAAACGTCATATGCAAAAATTGATAACTTCTAAAATATTAATAATTTTCATAAAACCATTTCACATCCCCATGATGCAAAATATTGTCTTTCTATCGTTATATAATTAATTAATTTTGACTTAGAATTAATATTTATTTCGAATTAATTAAAAATCCATTGAAAGCTACCCTCGGCGCTTTCTCTATTAGTAAACAGGAAACCCTTTGGTAGATGTAACGGAATGAAAGCATGAGTAATCTGTACTGTTTGAATATTCATTAATTAATGTCTGAACTTATAATTAACGTGACATTAGGGGTTAATTTCGTAATATGGTTCATTTTTGCCCTCTAATTCGGTTTACTCTCATCCGGTTATCTTGTTTTTATCATACATTAAAATATCTTATTTATGCCATTTATTATATCTAAATTGCTACTTAAATTTGTTAGCTATTTTGTGTACTCATACTTGTTGTCGATGGCCAGACAACTCGGCGCCAACAGTTAGCCACTGATGATTGCTTATTAACAATGCTTACTCCTGGCTCTTGAATTGGCTGTACATATGTTGTCAATGCACCTTCACGAACAAGACATCATTTCTCTATTATAGTGAGAAAACAACGCCTCATGTTCTAATGGTTAGTGCAATTGCATCTTACCTGCTCCTCAGTTTTTCCCACCTCTGAAAAAATGGAAAAGACTTGATATTTTTTTATAAGTCTCATTTTTAAATTTTTTAAATAATTTTTAATTAATTTTTTAAAAAATGTTTCACATAATTAGTTCTAATTGGGCTGGAATTCTAAATAATAATGCATCCTCTTTCTCATAATTAATCGAAACAATATAAGGAAATTTTCTTCCTGCATGGCGTGCACATGGTGGAGGTGTGAAGAGTGACAGCCCTCCATATTCCAAAGCATCAACTACC
>BGPR01001015.1:247920-305913 GCA_013235015.1 Araneus ventricosus | reverse complement strand
GCATTAGAAAATAAAAAGTTGTATACAGAGAATATAACAGTTCAAAACACAAAACCATAAAAATTTTGCAAACGCATAAATATTTTAAAACAAAAATACGCAATCATAAAAACATTGTTAAACACACTAGGATTCTAAAAGTCGTGTACTGTCATATTAATATCATAAAAACACGTTAAATTTTTTTTAAATTTAAAACGTTAAATCAAAAAAACATTTCGAAAAAGCAAGGATTAAAAAGTTAAATATATGTACACAAGCACCAAATCCTTAAAAACACATTAGGAGTTTAAAAGTCTGAAGCAGAAAATGCACACGAGAGATAAAAATCAATTGCAGAGTACAAAAATTGAACACAGACCCATATAAAAGCATTAAAAAACGGTGCAGTAATAAAAAAATGAGAAAGGAAAAATAAAACGCATCATGTACTTAAAAGTTGTAAACAATTCAATTTAAAACACTAAGAGACATATAAAAAATGTCAAGTTCATTTACCTTTCAATTTATCGGCAAAAGGCGAAATATACGAATCAATGACGTCATTTTTTCATGTAAGCGATGATTGAGCTGGTGTCGCTGCTTTTCTTAGTCACAAGATTGTTTTCCTACGTGTCTGATTTTGCCGACCCTTTCGAAATGCCGTCCAGGATGGACGGTACGCTTACGCCACTGCTTAAAGTTAAGGGAGAAAACACTTTTATCCAGTTCAATGAAGAATGTTTGCCTTATATAGTTAAATTATGTTTTATATTTCAGTATTTTTAATTTTTAGCTCATCAAGTTGGTATATCGGGATTTTTTATTGCCTTTCAGATAGAAAAGATTTATTTTTCTGTCTGAGTCGTAAGTTTTGTTGATTTTTATTACATTACAAAACTGCTTTCTCGCACTCTTTTCAAATTTAAGTATTTTAAAGCACGAGAAAGCGTAATTGGCTTCAGTTTTGCTCTCTAACTATAAATTTAACCCTTAAAAGACTGATTTTTTAAAAAATTGATTTAAAATTGTGTTTTGGCTTTCATTTCTTGAATAAAACATGGGAAACATGCTTTAAGAAACCCTATTTTGCTTTAAGTATAGTTTATTGCTAAAAAGCAGTTTGTTACCTACTGATAACACTGGGCTTTATTTCAGTAAAAAATTTCCTTGCGAAATTCTATAATAATAAACACAGACGAATATGAATAATTAATAATACGGGAAAAGAATTTCTTTCAACATTGTTGAATAAAATATGGTATTCTCAAGCTTCCAAACAAAGCAAAAAAGAAGCAACCTCAAGTGAAAACCATCAATTTATTTTTATCTTTTTATCAGCACTCGAGGGTTGAAATAAATTCAATAAAATTTTCAATATGTATCGTAATGGCAACAACAGGCATTAGAGTTTTGGTCTTATACTCAAGATTTTAGAAGACAAAATTGGGTATGTTGCTTAAAGGTAACACTGGGCGTTTAAGGGTTAATTGCCGCAGTGGCCTTGTAGTAAGGTCTCGGTTTAGGAACCGCAGGGCTACACTTTCGAAACCCTCTTTCAATGAAGAACAGTCTTGTTTATGGGCCTGGTGCACGTTAACTCTTTAATCCCGAGGCGATATTTTTCTTCTAGTCCCTTTAAAACCGGGCCTTTCTGGAAGGAAGCGACATGAACTGGACTCTCCCAACCTGGGTGGTCATATACACCACCACTCCACCCCTTGCTATAACCTTCCCTTAAGGCGTACGGAAATGGGCTGTGGTTAGCAAGGATAATTGGACCCCCTACCGCTCTTATCTTCGAAGCGATCTAAGAACTTCACCTCCCCTCAAAAGAAGTGAACCGCCTCAGACCGGCCTTCGTCGCTGTCAAGGGGAAATTTTTAGACCGCCCGGTACCGCCTTGTTCGGCGTGAGAGGGTTAAAACATAAGTAGGAATTGATTGCGCGTGTATACAATCCACTGATTAAGAGGAACGCTATCACGATTTCCGCACTGTTGGAGGGGCCGCAGTGGCCTAGTGGTAAAGCCTCGACCCTGAAGGCATCCAGGCTCAAACCCGATTCCACCGAAACCCCGCCGAGGCTTCAGGGTAAAGTCTCGGCCTCGGGTCTGAAGGCATCCAGGTTCAAACCCGATTCCACTGAAGCCCCGCAGTGGCCTAGTGTTAAAGTCTCGGTCTCGGGTCTGAAAGTATCCATGCTCAAACCCGATTCCAACGAAGCCCCGCCGTGGCCTAGTGTTAAAGTCTCGGTCTTGGGGCTGAAGAATCCAGGCTCAAACCCGATTCCACCGAATCTCCGCCGTAGCCTAGTGTTAAAGTCTTGACCTCGGGGCTGAAGAATCCAAGCCTAAACCCGAAGCCCCACCGCATATATGAGCCTATTGCATGGATATATGTAGGGGGCCAAACGTTCTAGCGCTGGTGTGATGTGAACGTTTGAAAGGGGGGTGCCAGCTCAGGCGTCGTCCTCGTCATGCGACCGGGGTTCAAAGTTACGAGGTCCGTCTAATAAAAGCCCTCGAGTTGCTTCAAAACGGGACGTTAATATAAATAAACTAACAACAAATTTATAGCGTATCTTCACTTCACAGTCTGTGCTTTTTTTTCTGTTAGATATTCCAACCAAGAGATCTCAACCCATTTTAATTGTTTTGCCCAATGTTTGATCAAATGTTTTTTTCCTATTTTTCAAATCTAAGATATAAACTTGTTGCTTATTTTTTACATATTGATAGAAAATTAAGTTTTAATAAGAGAAAAACATTTGATTCAAGACTGGATGAAACGATGAAAAGGAGATGACATTTCTCGGCTGGAATGATTCGCTAAATTTTGTGGGTTTTTAATTTTGATATTGTCATCATTAATATATAACTTCTGAAGTAAAATAAAAGATTACATAATTTGCTACAGTTCGTTTATTCCTAAACACTGCTGTTATTTCCTATTTCATAATTTGATGCCTGTATATGGACGAGTTTTCTGTTTTGTTTATTTGCATAAAAGTAGGACTTCCGCCGTAACAACAGACTTCCGGTGGTAATGCTAAGTCAATGACAATCTTCAAAATATCAACACTCTGTTTGAAGATATTAACTAATGTTTAAAGTAGTTTTCTGATGTTATGGATTAAGTATACTTTGAAATATTAAATTTGATGTTCCTATTGCTGTAACTCTAAATGTTTTCTTAAAATAAGAGCCTAATTTTGTGAAAAGGCTGCCATAATTGTTCTTTATCGCTTCTAATTCTTGTTTGGGGGTTAAATTTTTAACTAAAAGATTTATCTAATTCCAATCGTTCCATTTGGAATTTAGCCGTTTTGAGAGCTTTTTTAATCGATTTAAATAAAAAGGATACAAGAAAACAGTATTCAACGCTGAAAGAACACATAATTCAACGCTTTGTGTACTAAAGAAAGAACTGATTCGAACTTGGCGCTTGTTACAGTATCCAACTGGCTTCGGCGATTGCTTTAATTGGAGGGTTATCGGAATCCAAAATAATCAAAGCAGAAAACTCTCCCATAGGGTGTCCACTCTAATCGTGACCCAATAGCTGATTTTTAAACCGTAAGAGATAGGCATCCATTTCCAATCAAAGAAAGGTTTCAAATGACGTAAAAAATTATATTTTATGCTGTTTGAATAATTAAATGTACTGCTGGATAAATTATGAAGCCTAAATTTCTGTACAGTTTTCCCACGTTACTATTAATCATATTTAGCAACATATTCCTTACACAATAATATTGTAAACAAAAAATTCGATGGGAGGCTGTCTCTACGAAACGGCCGCTGGGATTGAGGGGCGCAGACTTACTCACCTTACTCAACTGCGACTTTCTGTGACTAAAGTAGCTCTATCTGATTATTAAATCTATAGTGACTATTAGTCTAGTGTGACTATGTGACTCTATCTATGTAAAATTATCCGTGATTTTCACCAACTTTGCAACTCGACTGCGCAGTGGCGAATCCAGGATTCGGGTCTGGGGGGGTTGGCTGAGGTCAGAAAAATTTTGCATCGTACGAATGTCAAACCTCTTGGTTTATGCGAACCAAAACTTGACAAACTTTGCTCACCTGACAATAAGAATCATAAAGAACACTACAATACTTTCTATAATTTAATAAAAAATAATATGAAATAACAGCCAAAAAATGTTTTCGACCTCGTTGACGTTACAAGTACAAGTGGAATGACTAGAAAAGTAAGAAAATTTTCAAGCCTGTCAAGCCAGAATCAATAATGGCATGGTTTTATTAATTTTTTAATGAAAACTAGAAACAAACAGTTGTAGTGATTTTAAATAAAATCAAGAATTTCGGGTTAGCTCTGGGGGGGCTGCAGCCCAATATCCCCCCTGGATTCGCCACTGCGACTGTGACTAAACTGTACTTACAAATTCTAAAATTAATTTAGTCATCTTCAATGTCTACCTTTCTTTGCTAAATGAAACTGAAACCAACTCTCTAATTTATTTGGTTGTGGAGCTATAAAAATATAAATTCGACACAATTCGACGTAATTCTACAATTCTGAAGTAATATTTCGCGTGAACTTCAGATCTATGACTGAATTGCCATAGTCTGCGTGCGCGCGCATCGGTCGCTGTGACGTCATCTAAATTTTTAGTGATTTTCACTAACTTTGCAGCTCGACTGTGACGAAACCTTTATTCCAAATTCTAAAATTTTTTTGCCATCCTCAATGTCCACCTTTCTCTGTTAAATGAAAGTAAAACCAACTCTGAATGTTATTTGATTGCGGAGCTATAAGCGTTTAAGTTTAGCGCGAAAAGTCTCATAATTTCTTTCTTTCCCGACACACCATTAGACCACTATGGAGAGACTTAAGTGTACATGAAAAAGTTCTGCACTTCGTTTTTTTCGTTGTTAAAATTCATAATTAGGAAGGAACCTGTCTTACGTGATTGTAGGGGGAAAAAAAAACCCTTTAAATATTTGCTCCCTTATAAATAGTTGCACTTTTACTACTTTTAAATCGTTTTTTCGTTGTTAAACATCCTATAGTCCCTAACCACAACCTCCTCTCAACAGCAGCTCCTACATTTGCGCCTAAACAATCAGCAAATATGTTTCCAGGTAAATTTTATTTTGATCTTTCACTTTCTTCATCGCATCCAAACACGTCAACAGTTCGGAGTGTTAACGTCATAAACAAAAAAAATCAACAATGCGGAACGTTACAAATTGGCGCCGAGCACCCGCCCTTGACCTAAGTTGGGGTGACGGAGTACACAAACAAACATTGACCCAGTGAGCCTATGTAGGTCGGACCGGGAACCTTAGAGGTCATTTGGAGCGTTTTTGGAGGCACTCGAGGACAAAATGAGGACTCGGAAAGTCGTGGTGCATTCGCTAGGGCGAATTCGAAAGTAGGAGGAGAGGTTCGAAGATTCGGTCAGGGGATCTAGATCTCGGCCACGGTTGATATGGGGTCGAACAGTTGCACCTTCCCCCGGTGAGGGTAGCACACAACACAAGAGGGAAAGTGCGACACACTGAATCTCAAATTGGGTTATTACCTAGATCTAAGTTGATGTTTATCAGGGTGGAAGAGATGTCCTTATGGCCTGTATTGGCAAGAATTTTTTCTATGCTTGTGTCGATTGTCAATTGAAAATCATAAAAGAAATCTTGAAGACTTCTTGAATGAAGAAAAAAAGAAAGGGAAAAAATCAATTAGGTTTTTAAAAACACACACGCACTTTTTTTAGTTTGCTAAACAATATAAACTATGTTTTATAACGAAAATCTGGAAGTCGAGGCAGAAATTGTAAAAGCGTAAGATACTGATATAAATACAGTAGAACCCCGCTAATCCGAACTAATTGGGACCGGTGTCTGTTCGGATTACAAAAAATTCGGATTACCCGAAATTCCGATAAAAATAGAAAAGAAAAAGACGTGTGCGCTAAAAATAGCAATGCGCTAGAAATAACACTGCGATATATAGAACAGAGTGAAAATGCTACATCAAAAGACATTATGTTTATGAGACGTTGGCATAATATTGCTTCCACTTCAGTCCCAATTGGAAAATTATTTCAGAATGGTGAGGTAAGAAATAGTTCAGCCAATAAAATGCAAGCAAATCGAAGCTAAACATGTTTTGTTTAATTTTGGGCTTTCATGTTTCTGGCGCTCTACTCGGGGTTAGTTTCGGGGAACCCTTAACCATCCCCTATTTCCAAACCAGATATTTTTTGTTGTTGATTTTAATCTCTATCAGGGTTGCCATATTGCTTATGGAAATTTGGCCTCTTTAAAAGCCCTTGGCCTTAGGAATTTTCTTTTGGTCTTAAATTATTTTTGGCCTTTTTCCGGCTTTATTTTTCCTTATGACTTTTCGAACGATTCTTAATACATAATTCAACTATTTTTCTAATAAACTTTAGAACATTGAATAATTATATAGAATGTTGTTGTTAACAAGAGTTGATAAATTTCGGTCGAACATTTTATTCTGAACCAACAAAAACAGAATTCCTGTTTTTTTTCTTTTTGCAAGAGGTTCATGTAAATGTTTAAATAAAATTCACTTAAATTTCAGTTTAATAGAACATATTATATATTTGTCATTCTAGTGGGGTTCCTGCTCAAAAAGGATAGTCATTTTCTTGAAGCAAAATAAGGGGAAAATGTGCGATTTCAAGAAATTTTCAAATCTGGCCTTATAGTAAAGACGGTTTGGCCTTATTTTGCTATTTTGTTCTAGCAACCCTGAGCGCTATACATGCAGGTTTCTAAGGAACACATAGTATGATGAACCGAAATAACAAAACATTTAAATTACAGATTACCAACAAAAGAGTTGGTTTTAAAAAAATTTAAATTATGTTTGAAAAAATTTAAATTTAAAACTAATTCTGAACAAAATTTTAACATTTAAAAAGTTTAAAAAACATTTTTGACAGAATCTTAATTTTCTAATACAAAGATTTCCAGAACTTTTGACTCCTCAGTCAGTCAGCCAACTGCGAAAAAAACTGGACCATATTATTCTGTAAGCAAATTTCAAAGCACGAAAAAAATTCGAAAAATAATTTTCTGAAATTTAAGCAATACATAATTTGAATTTGTTTATGTACATGGGCCTTGCAAATCAAACGTAAGCCTAAAATTAGATTACTATGAAAATACCACACAAAAATTCTCGAGGCCCCCAAAGTTGTGAGGCCCATAGGCAGCTGTCTACTTTGCCTATTTAATAATCCGGCACTGGCTCTACTACTCCAAATAAAAAATTAAATCTTTATGATAAAAAGAAAATAGACCCTGAATAGTGCCCGTAAATACCCATTTAGGTACTTGAGTGGGAAATTCTGGTCACGGCGGCCCGCCGGGGGTGGCGGGGCGTAGCCACCTTCTGAGCACTGGACATGAGAACGCAAGTCCTCGTCTGCATAATAAACAGATAAATTTAATCTTAACTAATAATAAAGGAGAACGTGTGTGTCTGTGTGTTGGCGCTCTACAGGGCAAACCGCTGGGCCTAGAGCTAGGAAATTTGGCACAAACAAACTTTGGAGGGTGGGAATGTGCACATTGCAGCTCTTTTTTCGAAATTTTAATTATTTAAAAACTAAGCGAAATTTCGGCGTTTTTCCTTAATAACTTTCTAACAGATTACAGCACAAAAATATTTTTTACACCATCTGAAAGTACAAAAAAATTACCTTTTCAATGATATCAATTAAGTTGCCATGCAATATTTTTTCAAAATTTAATAAATTTTAAAAATATCTTTTGGGGAAATTTACAACAATATTTTAAATTGTTGCAACGCAATTCAAGCCGTTTTCATTGTTTAAACAAATATTTAATTGCGTGTTTCTCTTTCATTGTTAAAAGTTGAGGTAATATCTTAACACATTGTGCTTTCATATTTTATTTCATCGAACTTTTTATGAAATCTGAGGTATAGAAGGTATTAAGAAATATTTCCAATAGGCTGAATTATTATTTTTGCTATCTTTTCATTCCTTTTTCAGCATGTTTTAATTCACCTAACATGCCGCTGGCCATAATATATGCCGCGCCATTTTAATGTTGAAATTGAATGCATATTCTGCATGAAGAATAAGAAAGTGAATATGACGCCGGCAACGTGCAATTAGATGTTACATGGCATGGTATGCTATTTGACTCCTATAGGGACATTTATGTAGACAGAACATATGCAAGGCCTCTAAAAGAACATGGGTTAAATATATACCACAATCTGAAATTTAAAATTACGTTGTTAAAGCAGCCATGAATATTAAATGATATAAGATTCAATTGAAATCATATTCCCGGCGAACAAGCTGGTAGCCGAAGGCGGCTACTATTTAATATATAATGATATATATTCCATTTACTTATCATTAGTTAAATAGCTGCATTCGGAGACCAATTTGGTCGCCAGCAATACTGATTTTCTTTGATTTCAATTAAATCTCAGCTGAATCAAAACATTACCGACAATTAGAATTAAAGATTAGCAAACATAATCACTGAACTATGGGATATATTTCCTAATATATTTACTATCTTGGAGAATTTTGTTTTCAGATTTCACAGTGAAATGAGAAAAGAAAGTAAAATCCATTAGGAAATTGCCTTTGCACATTGGAAGGAAAACACTCACAATTAAATTTATAATATAAAACAGAAAATACATGTGTCTGTCGGCCACAAGAACTCCTCCTAAACTGTGAACAGTAACGACATGACATTTTGGGGAGCATTTCTAGATCAACTGATCTATTTACAACTTTCTAAATTAATTAATTCTTAAGATATTTATTTCAATAACGAAAATTAAGCTAATATTCTGCGTTTTTCGCCAATAACTTCTGAAATATTTATCGCACGAAAATTATTTTTACACCATCTTAAAGAGCAATAAATTATCTTTTTAATGATACTAATTCCATTACGGCACAATGTTTTCTCTAATTTAAATTAACATTTCAACATTTAATTTAAACTCAATTTACAACAATGTTTTCTATTGTTATAAAATTAAATTCAAACCAATTTATTATTTCATTAAATATTTCATTCACGTGCTTTTGCCACTGTGTTAAAGTTATGATAAAAAAAATGTTGCTTTCTTTGGACATTTAACTCCAAGGAAGACTTTTTATTCCCGGTTTTATGTCTAAGCATGCACAGCTTTTACTATTCACGTACAGTAATCCAATAACGATATTTTGATTACTGCGCGATGTTTCGCGTTTAATTTTCATTAATTTTAAATGATCCTAATAAGTGTGAGAGTGCAAGGTTAATGATTCATGTTCCTACCAAACAACGAAACACGCGGCGGCAAAAAATTGTTTTATTTAGTTTATAAAAAAGCCAGTTAGATTTTTCTTATACTTCTAAAACTACATATTTTATAAATGCCCAAACGAAAGAGAAAGGCGTTTAATATTGCAAGTCTCGGAATAGTGCAATAAAGGCAGCCTCGATACAATCAAGCTCAAGTAGAAAAATAAAAAACACTGCATGTAATTCAACATCTTCATCAGTTTCATTCTCTCGTGGGACTGACGAAGAAAAATTGTTTTATTTACCACACACACACGATACAAAAAAATGACATAAAACTATTAGCACTATTATATTCCCGATTCTCTCAGATAAGGGAATAACAATATAACCACGTGATCAAAGTGAAGGGAATATTGGCTATTTTTATTAAATTGCGTAAGAGTTTTAGGGGAAAAAGTCTAGCGCCAGGAGACGCGTCATTATTTTCGGTGGGCACGTTAAAGCGATTAAAATATTCTTTTAGTAATAAATATGTCAAACGAGAGATTTAATATACCTCCAGCGCGGGAAAAGAACGAAACTAGAGTTTTAGAAAAGTGATTTTGGAATACATTAAGATTTTAAAATATATAATATTAGAATTTGAAATAAAATTATATATATAAAAATAAAATTATATATTTGAAATAAAATTATATATATTAAATATATATATATATATACATATATATATAAAAGCTTAGCTATATATTTCAACGTGTTTGCTCCGCAATCCAATGACGCTAATTTCTCTCTCTATGCGATGTTTCATTTAATTTCATAAAGTTTTAAATCATCCTAATTGAGTGTGTATATGTATGAGTGAGTCCGCATAACGGCAATACAAACCACGATATGAAAGCGCTTCTGTTTTTACATTAGCAATCAATGATAGGAAGGGAAAATGGGCATCAAAGACGGCTAGGTTCGTGCCACATGGTTCAAACCAAAATATAAGAAGAGTTTTGCTGCTGTCCGAGGAGATCAGACAACACGGGATTGGGAAAATCAAAGAAAAACGCTGCTGCGAAAAATTGTTTAATAAGGGTTTAAGTGTTATAATCACTTAGTCTTGAAAATATTTTTATCCCGAGCAACGCCTTGTATATCAGTTAGTGAGTATACAAAATTATTTAAGGTTAGTGAGTTCTGTTTTGACCGAAGGGAGAGGACCTAAGGAAGAAAAGAAGAACACCATGGGGTGATTTTGCGGTCAGGTTCACAAACACCAAAAAGAAGGGCTGGTACTTAAATCTGGCAATAAAAAATGATATGAAGATACTTCTGTAGTTGTTGCAGCAATGATAGGGAGGGGAAAATGCAATCTGAAATGCTGATAAACTCCTCAAACGAAAATAAAAAGAAGAGATGAGTTTAGCTGCTTGCCGAGGGACTAAATGATAGGGAAGAGGGTAAACGAAATTCAACGAAAGTCGCTGCAACGAAAAACTGTTTAATCCCAAGTTTAAAGTGTTGTAAGTGGTTAGACTAAAAAATATTTTTATCTCGGGGAACACAGGGTGTATCAGCTAGTATCTATATGAATAACATTGATGCGCCAATTATTTATGTATTCCAAAAAAATTTTAAACTACTCAATAGATTTCTTCAAATTTTTCTCCATGAAGCATGAGCAAGGTTTCGTGACGATTAATTAAATAGTTGATTTAAGTTGATTGATTAATTAAATAGTTGATTTAAGTTGATTGATTAATTAAATAGTTGATTTAAGTTGATTGATTAATTAAATAGTTGATTTAAGTTTATTAATTAATTAAATAGTTGATTTAGTTTCGTGACGATTAATGAAATGGTTGAATAGACGATTAATTAATATTTTTTGTCAATCCGTTAAGACCCAAATTAATATGTTAAAAACATCAAGATTAAGATAACTGTAAAGCAAAATTAAATTCAAAATTTAAGAAAAAAATAGGTATAAATTCATTTTTAAAACCTTTTTCAATAAATATATAAGATTTTTAAAATATAGTAATATATCAAAAAAGATCCGAAGTTTGATCTTTCGAGAGTTTCTTTTAAAGAAAAGGAAGTTTCAGCATTCTGTGTAGCTAATGCATATAAGTCCAAACTACTAGATAATTTTTTTTCAAATTTGATCACAGATATTATGAATTATAAGGAAGGTTTTACTGAAGGTTTTGTGAGAATGAATAAATTAGTTTGTCTATTTGTTTTTAATTTTGGAAGTAAAAAATCCATCAGGGCACACTTTGATTTCGTCCTGCTGTTTCTCAACAAGGAATTTGTTTTCAGCTTTCAGCCCGATAATTTAACTAAAGTTGGTTTTAAGGCTAAATTTCTGATTTATTTATTACCCACGCTGACTCATTCACCCATAAGGTATGGAGCGTTTTAACGGTTGGCGGGCAAGAGTACAAAGAAAAAGTGATACATTGTACAAATATTCAATAAATACAATCAGTATAAACATAACGCATTCAATAAAACACATAATACAATAAAATAACAAATAGAAATAAATAATAAAATATAATAAATATAATAAAATAACAAATACAGAATAAAAATTCAATAAAATAACAATACATACATAATAAAAATACGATCCTCAAAAATAATAATGTATATAATACCTTAAAAATAGATTTATATACATACAATGTAAAATAAATTAATAACAAATACGGACTATTTGTGCAGGGAAACCACCACCACCACGACAGGAAAATAATCCAAAGTGTAACTTAACTAATATATAAATGTTAATTTAAAAAGAAAATCAATATACGTATATTTCAAAAGATTCTTTTCTGAAAGAAAGTGCCCTCTAAGAAAGTATTAATCACCGTAGTTAAAAAAAAAACCTAAATTTTTAATCTGCAGTTAAAAAATTGCAGATTTGTTTTGAAGTTTCAATAGCTTGAAATTTTAAGCTTTGTTTCTGATTATAAATATTATTTGGAGGTGTTTTTTATCATAACGCCGGATGCACCAACCAGCAAAAATTTAAATAAATACGGTTTTGCACACAGCCTAAAATTTCTCAAATTAAAATTTTGGCGAGAAAAGACAAGAATGATTGCAGAAAAATTAATTCGTCCCATATCCATTAAATATTTCGCAGGAACGGAAACATAGTTCTGAGAAAAGTTTACAGAAGTCTAACTTTTGTATTGCGTTAATAATGAACGTCGCCCTTCCAAAAGTGAATGTCAAAGAAACAATTCAATAATTATTTAAAATGTTGCTCGAATTTTTATGTGTCAGTAGTCCAAGATATTTTCCAAAATCAAATGCGTAGAAAAATAAAGGGCAGTAATAACACTTCTCTGTTTAAATTGTAGTTCGTGAGTTACCGTCATTAAAGTTGGCGGCTCAATTGCAGTTGCTTAAAAAAATAACTTACAAATTCCCATTAACCATCTAAACTTAATTCTTGCCAATACACGCGTACGTGTATCAACGTTTAAAAATAAATGCACAAGAAATTATAAAACGATACTTGGTTAGTCTTTCCTTTTCTATATAAATAAATGTTTTATTTTCCGATTGGTAATTTTAAAGTTTTTTGCTGTCAATTATTTCATGCATATATGAATTAAGAAACGCAGAATTTCACAATAGCTTTTTAAACCACTTAATGGATCTCACGAATAATATGTGACTATGCTTAATTTGTGTTCTCTAAGCAACAATGATTTCTTGTGAAATATTATTCAATTTTTGACACATTCATTTACTGTACACGCAGAATGACAGCATCATTGCATCAATTTCGAAGCAGAGCAGCGCCCTCTATTTCTGGCTTGAGAACGACAGACTTCAAGAGACACTCAAACGGTGTAGACCAAGACGTGCTCCGGACATGTAAATTGGTAATTTTGGAGCATAAGACAACATTTGCCTATAAGGAGTCAGACGAACATAAGGGTAATCAAATATTCTGTGAAATACTGCCGACTATTCATTTGCAAATATCTCATCTCATTAAATATATAATTTAATTTAACGTTCAATTGTGTCAGCATAACACTAAAGTGCCAAAAGTCATGAGATACATCGAAAAATTGTGTGGGACCTCCTTTTACCTGGGCAACTCGACGTGGCATTGACCCAAATAGACGTGGGATGTGCAATCGTCGGAACCCACATTTCACATTAAAGATTTAGTCACGAGGGGACCGATCAGAAAGAGACGAAGAAGAAAATATTTGGGCTCGCTCCGTTTCACAGAAAGCCGATAATGATGCTCAATTTTTATCAATGATTTTGTTTCATGTAAGCAATAATTACAAATGTGTTGGTAATAAAAGTATGAATATTTAGAAAGATATAAAGGTTTTCTAAAAAAAAATCCAAAATTTTTCCGCATGATTTTTGCTGATAAAATGCAGAAATATGAACCAAATTATACCAAACTAATAGAATACATGACAATGTAGTATCAAAGAAGTATAATAAAATTTGAAGTAAATGCCTTGAATATTCAAGGAAATATGAATAGTTGTAATAAATATTTTTTAACTGTGCATGTACAAAACATAACGTAATTTTTCTTTCATAACGTCAAATCCAGATAGCTAAACCAGGTTTTATAAAAATTTCACATGAATAACATTAAGATTTAGAAAGATGTCTGCATTGCATCGAGCAGAATTTGTGTAGTTTTCTAGGAGAAACGAAATAATGAGAGGTTTTCCCCAAATCAATATTTTTAAACTTTAATCTTCGATAATTAATAGTCGAATTCCAAATTTAATTACGTATTTAATTTATAGATACAGCAGACTTATTATTGCTTGCTAAGAGAAAAAGGGAGAGGAGATTTTTTTTAATGAGCTGATATTTTCTGAAACTGAATCTTCGAAAAGCAATATACAATTGTATGAAAGTTGAATATCCTGAGTACCCATGTGTAGTTCGACAATTACTACTCGAAGTTTCAATTTTAAAAAATATTGATGTGTGGACAAACCTTCATCATTTTTTTTCTCTTAGATAACAGCAGTAATTATGCTCGATGCAATTTCTAAACTCTCATGGCATTCAACTGGAATATTTATATTAGCTGTCCTATGCATCTGGCTTTCAAATTGTAAAAAAAAGGTTTAATCAAATTGAAATAAATAAATATTGTATGTTCTCGGATTCCGAAACCCTCCGCGCTTTTGCGCATGCGCCAGTCGGAGTTATTTTCACCAAAATAGGGAAAAAGGGAAGAATGGAGGCAGAGATGTTTACATTTTAATTAGCTTGATCTAACAAAGAACACCGGAAATTCGCTCATCTTACTCAATGCCTGTCACCCCTTTCCGGTGTAAAATCGTCCAAAAGTGCTAGTCTTGGAATATTGAAACGAACTATAAATGTTTAGAACATGAGAAGTAAAAGTTATTTACTGAAAAATATTCATATTTCTTCTAATATTCGAAGTATCTACTTCCAATTTTAACATAACCTTTGCTATCACATTGTCACGTATTCTGTAAGTTTCGTATGATTTGGTTGAATATTCTGTATGTTATAATCAAAAACATGCGGCAAGTTTCGGGATTTTTTTAAAGAAAATATTTACCTCTTCACGAATATGCACGCTATTTTTATCAAAATATATGTAAGTATTGCGTAAAGGAAACAAAGCAATTGATGAAAGTTGCAAATCATTATTAGCTTCCTGTGAAACGGCGTGAGCCAAAACCATTTTCTTCCTCTTCATTATTTGGTCGCCCTCCCCTCGATCAAATTTTGACTGCAAAATGTGAGTTCCATCGGCTATACTTCCCACGTCCTATTGAGTCAGTGCCAAGTCCAATTGTCCGTGTAAAAGGACGTCAAGCACGATATTCGGAGATATTCCATGACCTTTGCCACTTCAGTGTGTATTTGCAATAATAAATAAACTTGATGCAACTGTCATTTTATCAAAATTTTGTACAAATTAATTTTAATCATCCTTCTAATCCACACAATAAGTTATTGGAAATACAGAATAAGTTGCAGTAACTTTAAAATAAAACAAATTGAAGTGATCGGGGTAGTTGTAGCAGCGTTATATCATATCATTGAATGCAAGGGTATTTAAGTGGATGCGTTGATGACGTTACCAGGCCAGCCGAGGTAGGGAAGCAAGATAGACAAACTCCCCGTGTAGTCCAGTCAACGAAGGCCAAAAATCGATTAATAGAAAAAAAATGGTGTAGTTCTGAAATTTAGCCCAGTTGTTGGGGGTAGTGTCCTAAACGCCTGTGGGGGATGTGTGAGGGTTTAAATGGGGGCGTTTTCAGTTTTTCTTAAATATCTCAAAAAACTATGGGTTTTATCAAAAAACACTCAGTCACAAAATTAAACTACATGAAAATTCCTACAAAAAACGTCCTACGTTGTTTTTGTAGCATCAATAGTTTAGAAGATACGGGGTGGTTAAAAGTTAATATTTCTAAAATTCCTTATTGTAATGGTAAAATCGATTAAATGTGCTGAATCAACAACCCTCATAATTGTTGGGAAGAGTGCCCTAAACGATATACTAAAAGTCCCCGCTGGTGGAGGGTGCTCAGATGGTGCAAGGGGGTTGAAAGGGAGATTTCTCGGTTTTTCTTAAATATCGCGAAAACTATGGATCATAGGGGAAAAAACTAAGGTTTGAAATTAAACTAAGTTAAATTTCCTACAAAAATAGTCCTACACATTGTTCTTAAGATGAATAGTTTAGAATATTATAGCAATTGAAAAAGTAGCTAATAACAATAAGTGGTTGAAAATGTTAGTTTTATTTTTATGAAAGGAAGTTTATATTTGAAAATAGAGATTATCTATTACAATATATCTATGACATATTACAACTTTCTATAACATATTATTATATATATACATACATAAAAATATGCATAAGCCATTTTTACACTTGCACGTAATTAAATTTCACCATGTGTTTCTAGTATATGATCAAGTTCGAACGCTTTCTCTTCTTCCAGAGATGCACCATTGGTACAGGTACCATTAAAGGTGCCAAAACAGAAACACATTGCTAAACGTATGTTGCTCCGCCGCTCCTTTGGTTGGAGGAATTGAGGAAAGATCAGCTTTGATTTTGGTTAATGATTTGAGAAATGCTGCATATCTACAATTATTCAAATTATGTTCATCAGCAGCGGCTCTGTACTAGGAACATCTTCTCACCGGCTTGTGAGATAGCATCTGGTGTTAATTAAGGGTTATAAAAGATGTCAGTAATGTTTTTATCTGGCTTAGTTGATTTTTGAACAATGTAACTACAGCTCTTTGCTTTTTCTATAAATATCTGGTGTAATGTCGTAGCCACGGAATGCATGCAGAAGGAGTATGGTTTGGGCAAAAGAAAGTTCTTTCTGCAGCTTTCTTGTAAAAAATAATTTAGCTTCGACTTTTCCCTTGCCAGGCTTCATAAAATAAATGTTACTTTCTGGTCGTGCCAAAGCAATCAGTTACACGACTATGTCTACGTCTTTCCCTTGGGTTGAGAAGTTGCTTTCTCTAACCCAGATCTCCCAATATAAGTATCAGCATCCTCTGTAACGACTCTCGTTTCAGTTCCTTTAGCAGCCATTTTAAGTGTTAGTAATTGAAAATGCCTGGGCTTATTTCTTCAATAGCAAGAAAATGTTCCTGTCAAACTGTGACAGATTGGTTGCGAGCTTTTAAGTTAAACTCAGCATAGATATGTAGATTTAGATTACAATGTCTAAATTCACTTTGGAGAATTCACAGAACCAAAAGACTGAGTTGAAGGGATCTAGTGGAGGGAACGGATGTGAGGCGAAGAACGCAGCACGTCTGTTCATCAAATAGGTTTGTCGCCCCCCTTCCTGATACCGCCACTACTCTCAACACATACGATATTACCCTCGTATAATTATTGTTCAGGCATGGTGTCTTTCTGAGGGTTGTTGCTTCAGCACTTTTAATTGATTTTACTATTACAATAAGGAATTTTTGAAATATTCACTTTAAAATCCCCTGTATCGTCTAAAATTTCATTCTACAAAAAAATTAGAGCTAGTTTTGTAGGAAAGTTAATGTATTTAACTTTATAATTAAGTGTTTTTCTCTAGGATCCATTGTTTTCGAGATATTTAAGAAAAACTGAGAAATCCCCCATTTCCCATGCGCACCCTCCACCAGCGGGGACTTTTAGTATGTCGTTTAGGGCACTCTCCCCAACAACTGTGCCGAATTTCAAAACTGCATCATTTTTTAAAATTTACAATTCGTTGATTGGACCACGAGCAGAAGGAAACTTGTGAAGGGGGAGGAAGGATCCAATTTTTCATCGAATGAGTTTTGCTCACCCCAGCTGAGACACATACAATGCTACCCTTGTATAATTATTATATAGGGATGAGGGTTGTTGATTCAGCACTTTTAAACGATTTTACCATTACAATAAGAAATTGCAGAAATGTGTGTGCTAACTTTTAAATCCTCCTGTATCTTCTAAACTAATGATGCTACAAATTCAATGTAGGACATTTTTTGTAGAAAATTTCATTTAGTTTAATTTTGTAGTTGGGTTTATTTTGATAAAACTTATAGTTTTCGAGATATTTAAGAAAAACTGAAAACGCCCCCTTTAAACCCCAGCGCACACCCCATAGGGGGGACTTATGTCCCCCCTATGGGGTGTATATGTCGTTTGGGACACTACTTCCAACAAATGTGCCAAATTTCCGAACTACACCATTTTCTTTTTTTTCTTTGTTGACTGGACTAGTGGCCGCCTGCTGTAATGAGGAAAAATATATTTTCCTATTTCCAAAAGTATTTCATCTTTGTCCACGACAAAAGCACCCGGTATGCATTAAACTATATTTTTGCATTTATTTTCTCCGAATATAAAACTCGCACATTCTAATTATATTGATTGAAATTATAATAGGTGGCTACAAAAAATGTTCACAACTTTACGGCTCTTGATTGGCAACCGAAAGAGCGACCACCGTCCACTGATTAGACACCACTTTCATAATTCGCATGGGGGGGGCACATGCCAGTACTTTGTCGTTGGGCCCGACTCGGGTTTCGGTGACACTGGATGTTACCACCAGAGCGCTCACAATAGGGCCAATTCTATATAAGATTAATGGAACAACTAACATATAAGAAGAAGAATAGTCTAGAAGAAGACAACTCTAGTCTCTCAGGATTGCAAACAGTTTTTAGGAGAGATGAACTGTTATGATTAACCTCACTTTCGATTGTGAAATACAAATTAAGATAAATGTGAAAAATGGTGCATGCAACAATGTTTGATTCTCCTCATCACCTATCATTAAGAAGCGCCACCGGTGAGGCCCAGAACTCTGAGCAACGTCTAAGGATTTTATTTGTCTTAAGACATTGCTCAGAGTTGTACGCCCAACTCTGAGCCTATTTGTCCGAAATTCAATCCATCGAAAGAGTCTTTTGTTTTTCAAGTATGAGAAATTACAGAGTTTTGTGATAATTTTTTGATAATAGTTTTCTTATTATAAATATTATTTGGAGGTGCTTTTTTAACAAAACGCCGAAAAAATTAGAACAAATACGCTTTCGGGCTCAGCTAGACATTTCTCAAATTAGAATTTAATCAGGAAAAGAGAGGAATGACTGCAAAAAAAAGAAATGATTCTTCCTGTTTCCACAACATAATTCGGGGAAACACAAACATAATAATGAGGAAAAGGGGACAGAAATCTTACTTTTTTATTGTGATATTGCTGAAAGTCATTCTTTTAAATGTGACTTTCAAAAGTGTTAAAGAACCTGTGCAGTTAATTCTAAAAGATTTCCTCGAATTTTTATGTGTAAGTAATCAGATATTTTCAAGGTCAAATACTTGGTAAAACAAAGCTCAGCAAAATACTATTTTTTAATTGCAGTTCGCTAGTTGCCGTCATTAAATTTAGCGGCGCTGCAACAGTTTGTTTAAACCATCGGGAGTGGCCTCCCCTAAACTTTCTCGCATATGACCAGTAATGTGGGATGGGTAAACACCCAGTGGATAGGTAAATATTCTTGGGTATTTACCCATTGCCTGGTTATTTTGAGAAAAAAATTATGATTGGTGATTTACAATGAAACATGAATTTTCCAAAAATTAATATTTTGCGTATGTTCTCAATTTTTACACGCTGAGGTACCACAACTTTATTTAACGTTTTTGAGTACGAAATCTTATTACAGATATCACGCAAGATTTCACCATACCTTCCAGATGGAGAATGTCAGAACGATGTTTCAATTCAAGAGTTTCCGAAGCACGTGTTTGCGGCTCGCTACAATTTCCTTCGTAGACCGCCAAGGTCAAACGCCAACCATACTAACTTGATTAAAATAAGCGAAACGCTCTTCAACACACGGCCGTAATGTGTATTTTGAACTAAATTTGCAATTTGAACACCTGTTTTCTAACCGATTGAGATGAAAATTGGGCACAGATCTATAATTAATGTTAGCATCCGTGATACCAAGTTTTATTTATCTAAGCCAAAGGACTTATGAGATACAAGTATACAATTATACAGACCGACAGACAGTCAACCTTTTGACGGATTTGGCCCAAAATTTTATACGGACCTAAATTCATGACAATAAAACTGTGTACCAAATGTTATTCATCTAGCTATTCAAGTTTTTGAGTTATAGTGTTCACATGAACGCGGGCAGACAGACAAACTTCCCGTAGACGGATGTTGTCCAAAATTTGATAGAAATCTACAAATTACGTTTAAAGACCAAATACCAAATTTCATCCCCATAGCTCTAATAATTTTCGAGTTATCGTGTTCGCAGACATACAGACCCACAGACAGATATAATTCCAAAATTGTGTTTTTGGGATTCAGGGAGGTCTAAAACGTGGAGATGCGTCAAAACATCGAGTTCGAATTTTTTGACGATTACAATACTTTCTCTTTGTATACTTCGTATACGAGAAAGTAAAAAATAAGTTAACAATTTTCGAAGTTTGCTTAAACCGAAAAATTGATTTCTTACCAATAAACGCGCACGTGTATCAGATTATAAGAAAAAGAACATAGCACGTGATTGGCAAATAAACTTGCCTTGAATAGTTCCTTTAGTGCCAGTGTATATGCACTTCTACCCAGTTTTAGAGTTAAAATGAAACTTTAATGAGAAAAATCGTTAAACTGTGTTAAACAGCGATTTAGATTTGGCCAGTGGGCCAGATGAGTTTAAGATTAGCAGTAGTTGATGAGTTCGTTATGAGCTTGAATCCGAAGAACATGACGGCCGCTAAATTGCATTTGATTGAGCTAAAATTATAGGGGCTTGAGAGCAGAGTCGGATTCAGCCTTTGAACCGCTCCGTTCAAAAGTAAAGAAATTACACCCCTATGGAACTACAATGTAAGCATTCTGAAAAAAAGACATATGGTCTTTTTTAAGTTTTTTAACGATGGTCCAGAAAACAGTGTAGCTCAGTAATCGACACAAATACTTATAATAACTTTTCACTTAAAATACTTCATTAGAAAAAATCAGTTTACAGGAGTATAATTCAGGCGAATTTTTTTACGAACTTTTAATTCAGAAAACTCTCTAATTAACTCAGAAACATCTAAACTGCTACTTAGTTCATACTCAATTCCTAATATAGCGAGGTCTGACAATCTTGTTTGAGATGTTGCTGTTCGCAAATAAATGTTGATTATTTTTAGTTTGGAAAACTAAGTTCCCTGGATGCAACATTTATTGGAAGAGTTTGTAAAATTCTTAGAGCAATGGTTAAGTTTGGAGCAAAATTCACACAAACATTGCCTTTTATATATATATAGATTACAGGAGTAGTGCCTTGAAAGTTTTGTGCTCATTAGTACATAAAATTAGATTTTTTTTATTGTTTTTCAGAATTTTTTCAGAAACTTTTCTAATTAATTTAGAAACTCCGTTGCGATTTCTTTTTTCTCATTTTGTTTTGGCAATTTTGCGCCCCTCGATTTTTGACTCCTTGGCGGGGCACGGCCTAACAGAGTGTTCGTCCGGCCCTGTTGAAAGGGAAGCAACCGTTTCGTTATTGAGTATGGATTAGGGTGACTGCAAATTGATTGATTAGGGTGACTGCAAATTGATTGATTAGGGTGACTGCAAATTGATTGATTAGGGTGACTGATGAGCAAATTGAACTTGTTACCGGATTGGATTTTGATGGTCTATAATTTGGATGAAGAAATTTTTTTTCTTCAAAGTTTTTAAATATAATATTCTACTTTTAAGTCTTGGTGGATGACATCATAGCGGACACAACACGGGACGTTTTTTATGTTGATTCTGGGGATTTTGGCTGCAAGTTCCCAGATTTGGGCGACATATGTCAAAATACGGCAAATAGCTCGCTTTTAGAGGATTACTTTGTTCTGCAATAAGAATGCCTTCTAATCAGGTAGATGAACTGGAGAGCCTACTTCATAACCAATTGCTTTAATTTTTATATATATATCTAAAATATTTTTACTATTCAAGTGGTAATTTAAAAGCTTATCGCTGTACATTATTTCGCGTATATTTGAATTCAAAACGCTTTTTAGACTCTTAATGGATCTCAGGAAAAGTAATTTAAGATTTTAATTTTTTTCTCTTCTAGCAGCACCTCGCCTAAACCATTCGGCCACCTCGTCATCAATTCTCTTGTAGCAGCAGTGTTTTCTTGTGAGATTGTGGCAGTACGTGGATTTGAACGTGTGACCTTTGGGTTTTTAGTCAAGTATGCTAACCACTAGACAAAAGAAACTCCCCCTGTCCGGAGGTGGATACAGACTTAGATACATCACAGAATAAGATGGCGCAGCACGGTACACTGCAAGATTTTATTGGATTTGTGAGACTGTCAGATACTATACGTGCAGAATAACGATTTCGTCAGACCGATCTCGAGCGAGAGCAGCGCCCTCTATTTCTTTTTTTCTTATTGACGAGAACCGTTTAGTTCGAGAGAAACTCGAACTGAGAACAGCAAGACGTGCTCCGGACTTGTAAATTGTTAATTTTTGTGCAGAAGAAAACATTTACCTATAAGATGTTAGACGGGCAACACGGTGGTAAAATATTCTGTCAACCCTCTATCCAGCCGTTCATCTGTAAGTATTACATTATATGATCAAAGGCATTCGGACACATTTGGATTTCCACATTTTTTAGAATTTCTCCGTAAAGACTAGACCAACTGTCTTTCAACTTCGACCATCTAAGGAATAATAGACTCTAAATCACATTTTACAGTGAAGATTCGGTCACGAAGGCATTTAGTGGACCGACCAGAAATAGATGAAAAAGAAAAAGATCTGGGCTTATCCTGTTCCACAGAACGCTGATAATGATTTACAAATTTCATCAATGCTTTTACTTAATATGCACATTGCTTACATGCATTTTCATAAAAATAGCAAGTATATTCTGGAAGATATAAATTTTTTCTTCTAAAAAATCCTAAATATTCCCGCATGTTTTTCTACATATACATGCAGAATTTTCCACCAAATAATGCGAAATTGACTGAATAACTTGACAAAGTGTTAGAAAAGTATTCCATTGGATTTTGAAGTAAATTCTATGAATATTAAAGGAAATATGAGTATTTGTAGCAAATATTTTTTTGTTGAGCATGTGCGAGAAATAGCGTAATTTTTTCACAGCTTTAAAGCCACATATGTAGGACAACTTATATAAAAATTCTACTTAAATACCGTTAAGATTTAAATAGATATCAGTTTGCACAATTTTCACTTCTCTCTAATTGAAACAAAATGATAAGGGCTTTTCAACAAATTGAAAGATTTTAAACTTGAATCTTCGCTTAGTAATCATGGAACTGCAATTTAAATTATGATTCTTAAAAAGGATGTCTGGGTATTTGGCATATTCAATTTTTATTAAATTCTATAAAATTATTCAAAAATTCAAGTTTAAAAAATTTCTATTTGTATTTGACACCGAGCGCGTTTTTACTTTCTCGTATACAGTAGTATACGAAGAGAAAGTACTGTCATCGTCAAACAATTCGACATTGAGATTTTGGTTTATCTCCATGTTTTAGATCTTTATGAGTTCAAAAAACACATTTTTGTAATTATGTCTGTCTGTGGTGGTTGAAATTTCATATGAGCTCTTTATAACAAATTTGTGCATTTTTATCAAACTTTGACCGAAATCCGTCCACGGGAAATCTATCTGTGTTCATGTGAACACAGTATCTGAGAACCTTAACCCTTAGAGGAATTTACTCATAACAATCAAACACGGGCGGCGTACCCAGTACACCGGATTTTTTTTTACTGATTTTGCCCCTCTGCATCCAAGTGCCAATTTTTTTTATTGACTACTATACCTAATGTAGGCTCCCGAAGTTTCAGTTTTGACATCCTTTTGCTTTCCTAAAATGTAAAAAAATACCTATGAATTCCATCATTTCATCCCTCGCTGTTTCACTCACGGCTTGCTTATTGTTCCCTTCGAAGCGTACCGGTCTATTTCTCGTTACGTATAAATTAGTATTTTTCACACATAAATCAATCATATAGTGTTGACGATCTTCAAGAGGACGAGTAATCATTTGTAAATATCGGCAGAAGTTTTGGTAAACGGTGAAAGTTGTCCTAAATATTTTTTACGAGGGCTCTTCGAAAATTTACATTTTAAAGAAGATTATTTTTTTCATCTGTGAATTTTTTTTCATTTTTCGACCCTTCAAAGTCTTTGTTTTATAAAATAATAGAGTCGCTATCCCCTGATCGTCATCTAATAAATCGTGAATGTCTTCAAGGCCATTGACCTCATTTTCCGAGTTTGATAGAACATTTTCTTCTACATAATTTCTGTTATTTTATTAAATACCTAAAGAATTAATTAATTTTAAAAGTTGAAACTAGTACAGTTGATCTAGAAATGGAGTTCTTGTGGCATACAGACAGATTGTGTCCTTTGTATAATTGACAACTATTTGGAGAGGGAAATTAATTTTCAATTCAATAAAAAGCACAGACAAAAGGGATATTTCATGCCGAATTTCGATAACTTGATGAAAAACTACATTGTGTAAATTTCACTGCTTTAGGAAATTAAAAAAATTTCATACGTACAAAGACAGAGATTCATGAGTGTTATTAAGATCGAATAATAACGAAGTCCTATATATATTTACTTACGATTTACATAACGCGAAAATTAAATTAATCCCGTTAATTTAATAATAGATGAGGTAATGTAAGACATTCATATCTATTCTTAGGTATTTTGGTGTGGGAGAAACCAGAATTTCAGTTGGTTTTGTAGCAGTTTGATTCCAGGCATCTTATGCAAGAATTGAAGATGTTCCCTTGGCAGCAGGATTAACACTTTAACACGACACCACACCGCCGTCTCTAGAGCTCAGGTGGCTCTTATCCGGTTTGGTATAGATGTCGGTGGACTTTATTGAATTGCAAAAAGAACCAGCGGTAGTGGTTTCCCCTAAACTTTCTCGTATACTTCCCCAAAAAGGTGCTGTTTCCCTTCCCCCTCGCGTGAATAAAAAAATTCGAACCTACTCTAATCGAGAATCCAATGACTATCAGAAGGTTTCTCATTGTAGATTAAAGTGATTCTAAAATATTTACGTCAAGAATCAAATTCAAAGAGATGAGTGCGATTAAACGCGAACCGATTTCCTACTCTTACCGTCTCAAGGAAAAAGTGGCGTAATCCTACCGCGCGCACAGGCATTGCTACCAGATATTGCTACCAGTATGCATGCGCATGGAGTTAGTTTCAAAATGAAATAAAATTCATGTATCACGCACTTCCACTCTTACCGGCTCAAGGACGAACTGACGTAATTCGCTACCCCGTAATGAAATTCCGTTCCTTTCGCGTGCACAGAAGAATGCTTCCAGTACTCATGCGCGTGGAGATCACGGATTCTCTTTAAAAGTAAATTATACAGACCGACAGACAGTCAACCCTTTGTCGGATTTGGCCCAAACTTTGATACGGACCTGCATTCATGATGATAAAACTGTGTGCAAAATTTTATCCATCTAGCTATTCAAGTTTTTGAGTTATAGTATTCGCATGATCGCGGACAGACAGACAGACTTCCCGTGGACGGATTTTGTCGAAAATGTGATAGAGACCTATAAAGTATATACAGAAATCACATACCAAATTTTATCCCCGTAGCTCTAATAGTTTTCGAGTTATCGTGTTCACAGACAGACACACAGACATAATTCCAAAATTGTGTTTTTCGGACTCAGGGAGGTCGGACTCAGGACGTGGAGATTCGTCAAAATCTCGAGTTCGAATTTTTTGACGATTACAATACTTTCTCTTTGTATACTTCGTATACGAGAAAGTAAAAAGGCATTGCGAAAAATGGCGAGTGAAAAATTACAAAGCTGATATTTACACATAGAGTTGACAACAAAATAAAGGAATACACACAATGTCTTGATTATCATGGTGTGACACCCTATAGATGTGGGCACCACGAAATGTGGATGAGTTGCTCAGGTTTCATATGAATTAACTCTCCCGCCTAAGGTCACATTAACGGTGGGACTCTGAGTCCCTCCACCAGTGATAGTACGTACCTCCTACGGGAGGGGTAGGGCCGTGAGGCTGTGTTGGCCGCTAGGATCCAACCTCAGTACTCGTTTCTATTGCAACGACTGTCATTCAGGAAAACCCGTATGCCATGTAGCAGGTCGGGGTGACTCCAGACTGTGGTTATCATGGTGTGAATGGAAGGAGTAATGATGAGTGAAAATGATGACGAACAGCAAGAAAAAGATTACATCAATGTAGAAGTTGTTGGTTAACGTAGTAAAGATGGGGAACCTTTTCTTGTTAAGTGTCAAATGCAAAGATTAGGGAGATTAATATTAAAGAAATATAGGAAAGCAAGAATTTAGTATGTTCAAAGCATTGAATGCAAGACAAGTTAGAATTATTGTTCAAAGGAAGTTAAGCAATTATTCCAATCGGATTAGGTTTTCATTGTCTTTCATGAATTTTTTCATGTTTAGTATTCTTTTTTTTCAAATAGAGGTCTTAAGTTCTCATTGGTACCACAGACTTTCCAGTAAGTAGAAAGTTTCATAATACGCCAAGAGAGAGTCAATGGACAAGATGCCGCATAGTAGGTGGGATCGCCTACTTCTCCGCACGCACAAGAGTCACTATCCGATAAATGGAAGCGGTGAAGTAAAGAAGGGAATGCACCGTGTCCTGTGACAAACAGAATTTCTTCACGTGTCCAAAATACTGGTTTTATGTTAACTGTTTTGAGCACTTTATGAACAGAACGTCCAATGTTTTCATTATCTCAAAGAGTTTGCTATTTTTTAAAAACAGTTCTTGTAAATGTTGTTTAAGTTCGCATCGATGCTTTAGAACTTTCAATTCAATCCCTTCGGTGATGGCTTTTTTGGTGAGAGTATCAACTTCTTAATTACCCCGATAGTCAGCATGGGCTTTGATCCATCTAACCAGAATATTTCGGTTCTGTGTGAGAAGGGACTTGTTGTCTCTGACAAGTTGATAAGGCGTATGAGGATCAAGAATTGTCATTACACTCGAAAGGCTGTCTGTCTGAATTTTACTTTTTTTCGTTCCCTTGACTTGCTCTGATGATCGCTTCTTTCAGTCCCATCAATTCGGCCTGAAACTCTGTGTGGAGTTTTTCTAATTTTCCTTTCTATTCCAGGACTTTGATGAAGTTCTCAAATGCGCAATAAGAGCATCCTGTTCCCATTTCTGCTTTGGAACCATATGTAAAGGATATGATACTGTTGTCCCCTTTGTAGGGCTCTGTTGTAGATATTTGATTTATGATATTAAATAATGAAGAATGGGTGGTTGGTCTACTGATTTTTCTTCACCGATCCTTTGGAGTTAGGAGGAGACTAACTGATTCTATTTCCTTTCTCAGACACGTGACGTTGATATATACAGCTTCATGTTATGCTTTTACTAACATGATACCTGTGACTGACTTTTACTGACATGATACCTGTAATAGTTTGCAAAGCTAGTGTTGGAGTCATTTTGTACGAGCATGTAATGTAAAGGAGGAAGATCCGCTGTATTGGAGCCAGTTTTTTTCCAATCCGGCAGAAGCAAAGAGGGGACCATAAAAGAGCATCCTCTCTGTAACTCTTTAGTAGAGTATGCTTTAGAATTTTTGTTGTAACCCCATCTTGACCCTGCTATACGGCAGAGTTGTTGGTATTGGGAGATAGCTTTAGCCCCTTGCTCTTGTATGTGTGAAATCCGATTTCATTTTTCATCTAAAATAACCCCCAGGTATTTTAGAGAGGGTGGTCTTTGTATTGGTTGGGGATTCCATCTGACAGCTGGATCCCTGGACAGTTTACCTAATAACAAATATTGAGATTTTTTAGAATTAACCCCTTCCGGACGGCCGCTCGCTGAAGGAAACGTGCCCACCGGCCGGGAGGCATATTTTCAAACCCTACCCTGATAGAACTGAGGCAGGAAATCGGACAATATGATTGGCTCGCTTCGCCGAAAGCCGATGACGTCGTTCTTTGCTCTCGTGCGTGTACTTTTCATTAGTATAATTTCTTACAGTGTGGGATGCTTTATTTTTTGTGATATTTTAAAAAATAATATCATTTTTAAAAATATTGCAACCCACGGAAGAATGTTTTCTGTGGGAAAACGGAGAAGAAGAGTAGGACGACTCTTGTTTTGTTATGATTGCCGTATGCTTCGTGCGAGAGCTGAAAACGACGTCACTGCTCCTCGTAGCCAATGATATTGACTGATTTCCTGCTTCAGTTCTATCAGGGTAGGGTTTGTAAATATGCGGCCGGGAGTTGGCAAGCGCATCACGTGCTCACCGGCCGAAGCATTTTCTACCGCTAAGCCTAACACGCATTAAAAGTGCGCGTTACATAATAATGCATAAAAAGTATCCTTTACATAGAAATGAAACCATTTTTAAATATGCGGTAAACGATATCATATTCTAAATCAAAAAAAATTCTTAATTAAAATACTTGATTTTTAATATAAAAAATATAGTGAATTTCCCTATAATTGAAAGTGCCTAAATAAACGCTAGATTATTGATGCAAAATTCGAAATTATAGGAAAAAATAAATATTTAAATTCAATATTATAAAATACTTCAAGAAAATTGTAATAATTAACTCTTCAAAGCCTCCTGAAAAATCTTCTATTTTAGGACTCCACTGACGTGACGGAATTGGAATCGATATATTAGTACTATCCTCTTCTAATTCAGAATTTGATGATTCATAACTATCTAAAGAACTCCAATAATTTATTGCTTTATCATTATCGTCAGAAAAATCCATAGATTTGTCATTTAAAAATTTACATATTTCCTCCTCGGAAAGTTAACGCGTTCTTTTAGCAATAACTGCAAAAATAAAACAGAGAGGCATAAAAACCCTTGACAGAATATCTCCCCTAAAATCTCAACCCATGCGAGAGGAGTAACTATAAACCAATCACTCCAAAATGAGTTAAAGAGCTCTTTAACACATGCTTCTATTTACACTCGCCAGCAAGTGTTTCTGTTTATACTCTCAAAAATCAAATAATTCTAATAGAATGATTCACAGACACGTGGCCGACTACAATCTGACCTCGGAGAGATAAATACTAATGTACATGACCAATCTTTTGAAAGAAACATGGAATAGTAACGCCATCTGATAGGAAACATTTTGTTCCAAATGCCAAACGCATATGTGCGGCTATTGGCCATGATCAGCAGTTCCACCGTAACGCAAGGGTACGTCGCTCGGCTCTGAGATGAGTCAAACTGAAACGCATATATGCGGCGCTCGTCCCGAAGGGGTTAAAAACCGATTTCAGACCACAGATCCTCTACTGATAATAAGCGAGATGGCTTTTATCTTTAAAACTCCTTGTATAGTTTGACCGAGAGAAGCGAGGTCCTCTTTCAACTCGACCTTTAGGCATTTCGTGTGTTTTTCAGTAAATCTTTTTGTCAAGCTATCACGACCAAACAGGCTTCCCGAATTCGGTTTGCTTTAAATTTCGCATGAAGGTTCCTTGAAATCATTAACAGTGAAACATGTGTAAAGATTTTTATTTCTCGATTCTGATTCAAGATGGTGGCCGTTTAAATGGTTTCCGTGTTTGGAGAGTGAATGGCGAGTTTGTTAATATTGATAAAAGCAGACAATTAAATATAATTGTGTGGTCTCTGATGAGTCGCATTATAAAAAGTCTAAATAAAGTCCTCGACGAAGTTCAGATATTAGTTTTGATTGGGGTTTTTTTGGGGAGGGGGTAGACGTGATTTCTACATTTTACAGAACTTTAGTTTCACAGAATGAAGTGAGTTCCTGTTTGAACTCAACCATTTAGAATTTCTTCTGTTTGTATGTAAAATTATTTGTTACGCAGTCACGAAGAAAGGGATTCTTTTATTTTCTTCTAATTACATATGAGTGTTCCTAGATAAAGTCACGGCTAAGTGCATTTTTTGATTTTATTCGAATTTGGTAATGTTCCTTGAGGTAATTAAAAACGACGCATTGGTACGGATTTTTACTTTTTAATTTAATGATGATGGCCGTTTTAATGGTTTCTATGTTTGACGAGTTTGGCACCATTAAAACATGCGAATAATTTTGTTTATGCCTATTTATTTTTATTTTATTTATTTATTAATTGGACGTGAAATCTACTGTTCCCAGAAATACTGGTATTTGCCACAACTTGAAAAACACAGATGTAAATTGAGAGCCTTTGCCATAATGAAATGATATAAAGGTGAAAGTTAATAAGTTATTGCGTTTTGTTATAAATATATTCGTTTAGAATGTTCGCACATTTACAAATAACACCTATAATGAATTTTAGTTTTTTCTATTACGGAGTAGTTCATGCAATCACATATTTTAATTTTCCTTTCAACACGATAAGTAGTTATATCGAAAGTCTTTCATTTTACGTACTGATCAGCACACACAGTATTTTTCAGCAATATTTTTCAGACGATTGCTCTTCCATAAAATTACTTCAGTGCAATCATTTTTTGAAAATAATTGAAGATTTATTTCCTTACATAGTAATCAGTGGCGAATTCATGATTTGTATCGGGAGGGGGGGAGGCTGAGGTCATAAAAATTTTGTATCGTCGTGACGAATGTCAGACCTCATGGCTTATGTAAACCAAAAAACTTTAACTTAGCAGAGTTTACTCACCTGACAATAAGAATCATAAAGAACGAAACAATACTTTCGATAATTTAATTAAAAAAATATGAAATAACAAACCAAAAAATGTCTTCGACTGCGTCAACGCTCCAAGTACAAGTGGAATGACTAGAAAAATAGGAAAATTTTCAAGGCTGTCAAGCCAGAAAGCAATGCTGTCACGTTATTATTATTATTATTTTTTTAAATGGAAATTTAAGAACAAACAGTTGCAGGGATTTTAAACAAAATCAAGAATTCTGGCTTATCTCTGGATTCGCCACTAATTATAATTTTATTGAATAGTAGCTGAAAATCCGGCGTGTTTTGGTCTTTTTAGTACCAAAATGTTGTGAGAGAGAGGAAACTATTATCCCAATAATCTATTTTCGCTCTTGAAAAAGTGAAACTAATTCCCGCTAAAATGGAATAATTAAACCAAATCAATAACAGTAAGTAGTTTCAGTTGCAGTTTATTATAAATTGTTAATCGTATGGTTGTTGGAGCAAACGCCCCATCATCGGTGACTACCTCCGACCTGACACAGATTTTTAAAGTTCATTGCTTAAAATATTTGGCCTGCACTTTTAATATCTCAGGACAACTCCTTTTCCACTAAGTTCTTTCAAGAGCAAGTCCTGGAGATCATTTCCTATCAGCCTCTCGTTAGTGCAGCACGAGTGGCGCCATCTGCATGCACAAAGGAGAAGAATAATTGTCTTTGAATGGCCTTTTATTAAACCTTTTTTTCTGTTCGTGTTCTTTCAGAATTCTCTTAATGTCTTCTGTCAACAGTTCTTCATTTGTATTCTTATTAGTTTGTTTTAATTCCGTGTATTTGTACATAAAATTCATTTTAAAGTATTTATTTAAATTGAAGAAAAAATTATACAGACATGAAATTGGTGTTTCAAAATTCATGCTAAAAAATATCATTTTGTGGAAAAACCCTCATCAATTTGTTTGAGACCAATAAAATCTCTGCTCGCTGCAATCTTTCTGATATCTTTCCAATGTTAATGTTATTCGACTAGAATATTTACATAAGCTGCCATAGATATTTGGTTTCTAAATTATAAAAGAAAAATTATAATATGTTTCTCATATGCGAAGTAAAAAAAATATTTACTTCAAATATTCGTATTTCCTTATAATAGAATTAGATTCAAATTTAAATACAATGCTCCGTTAACATATTATCATGTATTTCGTATAATTTGGTTGAAAACTCTGTATGTTATAAGTAAAAAATATGCTGAAAAATTTGGTATTAAAAAAATATTATGTGTTCCCGTATATATAACCTATTTTTACTTTCTCGTATACGAAGTATACAAAGAGAAAGTATTGTAATCGTCAAAAAAAATTCGAACTCGAGATTTAGATGAATCTCCACGTTTTAGACCTCCCTGGGTCTGAAAAACACAATTTTGGAATTATGTCTGTTTGTCTGTGCGTCTGTCTGTGAACACGATAACTCGAAAACTATTAGAGCTACGGGGATGAAATTTGGTATGTGATCTTCACACATAATTTGTAGGTCTCTATCAAATTTTTGACAAAATCCGTCTAAGGGAAGTCTGCCTGTCTGTCTGTCCGCGGTCATGCGAACACTATAACCCAAAAACTTGGATAGCTAGATGGATGAAATTTGGTACACAGTTTTATTATCACGAATGTAGGTCCGTATAAAATTTTGAGCCAAATCCGTCAAAGGGTTGACTGTCTGTCGGTCTGTATAATCGAGTCTTTTGAAACGAATCCTTTATCTCTTTGCGCATGCATACTGGTAGCAATCTCTGGTAGCAATCCCTGTGAACGCGGAAGGATTACGTCACCTTGTCCTTGACAGCTGAAAATCGGTACGCATTTAATCGCTACGCATCTCTTTGAATTTGATTCTTTACGTAAATATTTTGCAATCACTATAATCTACAATGAAAAATCTTCTGATAGTCAGCGGATTCTGGGTTACAGTAGGTTCGAATTTTTTTATCCACGCGGTGGGGGGGAAGGGAAACAGCACCTTTTTGGGAAAGTATACGAGAAAGTTTAGGGGAAACAAAGAAAATGATTTGGTAACCACTCCCGCTGGTTACCAAAATATACGCAAGTATTGCGCACAGGAAGCAAAACAATTTATGAAAGTTGCCTATCATATCAGCTTTCTGTGAAACAAGATTAGACAAAATCATTTTCTTCATCACATTTTCGGTCGGTCTTCACGTGACCAAATCTCAACTATAAAATGCGACTTCCCACCGACTTGTTGAGTCAATGCCCCATCGAGGCGCTACACTTTGTCTACCAACAGCAGGTCCCACACGATGTTAGGAGGTATTCCATGACTTTTGGTGCTTCATTCTACATTTAACTGGAAAGATTGTAAGCATTAAATTGTTACACATAATATACTTCAATTGAAGTTTTATGACAAACATTAACACAATCATCATTATTATCAAATCACGCATTCATGTGCTTTGCTAAAGTTAATGATAAAAATATTGCTTCCTTTGGACAGCAACAGAAGGCCCAGAAGTCTAATGGTCTTAGTTTAAATACTGTGCGATGTTTTATTCAAATTTACCAAATTATTGAATGATCATAATAAGCTTGCAAGGTCATTCATTCATAGTTATTGAGTCCGGTTTCTACCGCAGGTAGAGGACCTAGGAAGAACAAAACTATCAGTATGCGTGTCTTTACGGTCAGGCAAACGAGCACTAAAAAGAGCAGAATGGTATTTCGGGGCGGAGTTTATAAAAAAAAAACCATAATGTAAAAGAACCTCTGTTTTGACCGTAGTAATGATGAGCATTGAAAAATGGAATCCCAACGGATCTTAGACTTTTTCTAGTTGGTTCAAAGTACAGAAACTACTGAGGACAAGGGGGGAGGCATACCAAAAATGCGGCTGTGAAAAGCGATTGCACTGAGTTTAAAACGTTAGACGCGAAGATATTTTTATAATAGCTAATTTATATAAGTTTTCTTTTAAATTTAGTTTTACTTCACAGTTGTACTAATCCTGATATTTTAAAAATACTTTAATATAAATTCATTTAAATCTGTGCTTATTTTAATTTGGACGTTAACGGATTCATAAAAAAAATCATTATTTATTTAAAAATTACGAAACCTTCCTTATGTTTTGTAGTGCTTCTGTGCGAAATTTGAAAAAAAAATCTATTGACTAGATTTCCCAGGAGTACAAAAAATGGCGCTTCAGTTTTATTCATATAGACACTCGACATCGTTTGGGTTAAAAATATTTTTTAAGTATAACCACTTATAAAACTTTAAACTATATTATACAACTTATCGCTGCAGCATCTTCCGTTGATTTTCGTTCACCCTCTCTCGCGTTGTATGGTCCCTCGACAAGCAGCTAAACCCCTCTCTTCTCTTTGTTTTTGTTTGAGCCATCTGGCATAAGTCTATCAGCACTTAAGATTGCATTTTCACATCCTTATCACGGCTACGTCGAATACAGAAGTCTCTTCATATCATGATTTTTTAATGCCATGATCCAAGTACCAGTCTTTCTTTTTGGTCTTTCTGTACCTGACTGGGAAAACAGAGTTTAATGACCTCCTTTTTTTTCTTTGGTCCTTTCTCTTCGGTGAAAACGATACTCATTAACCTTAAATGACTTTATATACTCATTAGGATCTTTTAAAATTTTCATCGCATAGAGAGAGTAATTAAACTATCACCATTTTATTGCTGTGCGTGCATGTTAAATTATGTGCATACAACAATATAAAAGGGGAAGTAAAATTTCTGATTTGTGTCCAAGAAAGCAATAATTTTATCATAACTTTCACTGGGGAAAATAAACAAGAATGAAGGATGTGATGAAACAATAAAATGAATTTAATTTAATTACAACAAAACAAAATATTGTTATAAATTACGTTTGAAAATGAACTCTGAAATGTTTATTATAATTTCAGACTACTTTGAATGGCAATGAAATTGTTATGATTAAAATTACTTTTAAGATAGTGTATAAAATCATTTTCGCGCGATGTTTATTTCAGAAATTATTGGCGAAAAACTCAGAAAAGAGTAAAAAATTGGCTTAATTTTTGTTATTTAATTCAGTATCTTATCTGAAATATGAAAACAGCGCGTTTGACTTAGAAATGCACCATGGAATGTCATGTGCAAATTTCATGCCTCTATTGTTCACCGTTTAGGAAGAATTCTTGTGACAGAGAAACTGACACTTTTTTTTCATATGATAGATTTTATTTGTTTACGTTGTGAAAATAATTTTAATTCGCTAATTAATATAACTTATGACGCAACCTTATAGTATATAAATAAGGTATAACACAAGATAAAACAATAGATATAGTATTTTTTCGAGTATTTTCATCCCTCAGTCAAAACTTCATATAATAATAATCTATTGAAATGCAGAGATTGAAATATTTGAAAGATAGTTTTTATGACAAGGCAGAAGATTTTCATATGATGGTGGTTTCAAAATGCGATAGCCGAACCGAAAAACAAAAACGAAAGTTGTACATTTTTATCTAAAAGATATTCTTTCCGAAACAGTTGCACACATTAATCATTCACTTAAAATATAGTACGCAAAAGTTTTAAAACATGTAGTAAATTTTCAAGTTATCATCTCGAAACCTTCAATGATCTGTTAATAAGAAGTTATCTAAAATTGAAATAAAGTTTCTCTTAGAACCAGGAGACAACTGCAAGTAGATACCCGTCATAGATTCGTGTGGCGCTGCGATCGTTTACAAAGATTAAACATTTTCCGACTGCTCAGGTACGAAGTGGACGATTAACCCTCACTTATGCCGGTCTTGAACAACTAGTTTTAAGACCAGCAATTTTTATACTAAACCTATGGTATTAATTAACGCAACAAAGCTGATAATCCATATAAATATAAAGCTTTTTCTTCTTTAAAAATAATGGTAAAATAAAATACGTTGAAATCAGAATTAACTATGTTTTATCACATTTCATCAAAATATAATTACTGTTATGTAATTCACCTCAACGAAGGACAGAATGAAGTGTCTGCGAGTCAGGGAGTGCTTGCCCTCCAATTTTTACAGAAAAAATGAAAATTTTCTCTCCATTTTTACCTGCTTAAAACTAGGAATTATAAAAAGAGCAATAGTCTCCAGTAAAACTTGATAATTTTGTAACTAAAATTTTGAATTTTTTTCTATACATACATCTATTTTGTTGTCTTAGATGTCTACAAAATCTCTCCACCACTTTTGCCACACACTCGCCGTAACTGGCTAAATTCAGAGACCAGTAGTTTTATTTCCTTGCCTAAAGTTTTGTTTAATTAAATCTCTATTCTGACATAATCTTCGGCAAGATACTGGTGAATGAGCTACTTAAATAATTGCAGCAAATTTGCTTCAGATTATTAGCATTTTAATTAGGTATCAGCGAAAATAGTTCTATGTTGAAAACAAATAACAAAATAATCTATGTTGAAAACAGAAACTAGTATACGTCTCTTCAGAGGCTTTGAGAAGTTCCAAATCTAATCAAAGCATTTTAAAAATAAAAGACTTTCCTCATTCAGTAGTTACGTCGGTTTATCACGAGTGAAAGTGAAAGTGAAGTGTTTTTGATCGTGTTAAATAATATGATCCATAATCAGAAGGCTTAAACAACAATTTATTCACCGCTTACCTTCGTTTCTGAGCTCTCTTCTCGATCCGTTGCCAACGCAACTTAAATAAAAGGTGGATCATAGACTTTAAAGGCCAGATACTCCAAAAGCACATGCAAGCAACCCATATAATAACATGACGGACACCTTCTCAAAATTAGCAGCTAAATTGACAATGGTTATGAAATTCTTGCTACTTTTTCTTTTCTTAAGAAAAATATAAATCGAGACCTATAAAATAATTGGAACCTCAGTTGGCGGTATTATGAAACTGGAAAAAGAGTCAAGGATTTCCTTTCCTCTCCTGATATTGAGCTATTGACTCTCAATAAATATTTGGTTTCATTAGTGACATGACATGGTCCATTCGTAGCTTACTTGCGGCATTTTAATATTTCTTCTACTTCATTATGTTTATGTGGTATCATTGGTAATGCCGACAATTATAATTTTGATTGTAGACTTACAGCGGATATCCATTTAAGAAAGCCTTCAATCTCTACTAATAATAAAGGAGTATGTGTGTTTCTGTATGTCTGTCCTCTACAGGGCAGACAGCTGTACCTAGAGCTACGAGATTTGGCACAAACAAACATTGAAGGGTGGAAATGTGTACCTCTGAGCCCATTTTTGAACTTTTTATTAAAATTTTTATCAGTTAAAAATTAAGCGAAATTTCGGCGTTTTTCATTAATAACTTTGGAATATATTACAGCACAAAATTATTTTTGCACCCTCTCAAAGTGCAAACAATTACCTTTTCGAAGATATACAATTTTTTCTCCGTTTTAATAATTTTTAAATTTTAATTTTGGCATAATTTACAACAAAACATTTCGCTGTTGCAACGCAATTAAAACCGTTTTGTTTGTTTAAACAAATATTTAATTGCATATTTTTCTTTCATTGTCGAAAATTGAGGTAATATCGTTATACATTTTACAATCATATTTTGTTTCATCAAAAGTTTTTGGAATCTGCAAACCAAGCTCTGAGATATTGCGTATATTGAGAAATATATCCAGTAAGCTGAATGATTATGGTTACTATGTTTTGATTCTTTCTTCAGCAATAATAATACAGCTTTAAATACAGCTAACAGGCCGCTGGCCATAATATGTTCTGCACCCTTTTAATGTTAAAATCAGTGGTGAATCTAGGATTCGTGCCGGGGGGGGGGGGGCGGAGGTCATAAAAACTTTTTATCGTCGTGATGAATGTTAAACTTCTAGGCTAAAGTAAAACAAAACTCTTTAACTTTACAGACTTGAGTCACCTGACAATAAGAATCTTAAAAAAACAATACAATACTTTCGAGAATTTAATAAAAATTACAATGAAATAACTAGCCAAAAAATGTCTTCGACAGCGTCAAGGCTATAAGTACAAGCGGAATGACTACAAAAGTAGGAAAATTTTCGAGCCTGTCCAGCCCGAAAGCAATGTTGAAACGTTTTTATTATTTTGTAAATAGAGGGATATGAAGAAAAAAACAGTTGTAATGATGTTAAATAAAATCAAGAATTCTGGCTTGGCTCTGGGGGGGGGGCTGTAGCCCGATAGTCCCCCCCCGGATTCGCCACTGGTTGAAATCGAATGCATATTTTGCTAGTGGGATAAGAAAGTGAAGATGACGCTGACAACGTGCAATTAGGTGTTATATGACATGATCAGTTATTTTACTCCAAACTTATTCGCCACACCAGCGGGAGGAAGTATTGCCCCGCACGTATGATTCTACGTACAAAGAGCCACATACACGGCGGATGTTCAGTGGAATCGGTTTTCGAAGCTGGAACCCTCTGCCCGATGTCGAGACCTTAGCACTAGGCAAAAACTATACAGGGAGTTTGAAAGATTAAAAACTGTCTAGCTTGATCTGAATCTGTGGTCTGATCTCGTGTTTTAATTCTAATCCTACTGCCAGAAGATAACATATCTCTTATTCTTGCATGAGATATCTAGAACAAAAACCAACTGAAATTCTTGTTTCTCCCTTATCAGAATACCAAAAGAAAGAGATAAATGTCCTACATTACGTCACCTATTTATAATTAATGGAAATAATGTCAATCACCTCATGTAAATCTTGTGTAAATATTTATAGGGCTTCATTTTCACTTGATGTCAGAAACACACATGGAGTTTCGTTTATATACTTCTGATTTTGTAAACATTTCCTGTAGCAGTAAAATTTATACATTGTAGCTTTTCATCAAGATATCGAAATTCTGCGTGAAATATCCATTTTATTTGTGCTTATTATTGAGTTGAAAATTAATCTCTCTCTCAAAATCGTTATTAATCATATAAATGACTAGCAGTACCCTTACGATGTTACCCGATACATCCTGAACTTCAACAATTTTTTTTTTAAAAAAACTTACAATCTTCAGCAAAGGGATCATGACGTCACGTGGTTTGGTCGAAATGCATGTTGAGAATAGAACACCGCGACCGTGGTTACAAAGAATCGAGGGAAAAAATAGAGAGAAAGTATTTTAACTCGTCAGAAAAAAATTAATTACTATTCAACCATAAAAGATATTTTAACCGTTCTTGTTTTAAAGCAGTGGGGAATATTCTATACATTACCTCAAAATATGAAAGAGATTACTTTATTAAAACGGGGGATGCAGTAAATTTAAATACGAAAACAAAATTTTGTCGGCAAAATTGACTATTTTTTAAAGTTTCTCAAAATTCAGTAAATAACGTTTGAAGCTGAAAGCAAACTTCATTAGAACGAAAATTGTTTGTTCCATCCAATGGTGCATTGATCGTTTTCCAACTATCATTAGAAAAAATACTACAGCCGTAAACGTGCCAAAAATTACCCAAAACAACACAAAACATTAAATTTTAAAAATCTAGATTAAATTTTAAAATTCCGGCTTCGAGGTGTATTCATTCACCATTACGACTACCTCTGTGCTAAATTTCATATCTGTAAGTGCGATAGATTCGTCTGGACATCGCAGACACATACATACACACACAAGCACACGAACATTGCCTTTTATAAGTATAGAAATAATCTGTCTGTCTGCCACAAGAACTCCTCCGCATCTTCATTTCTAGATCAACTGTGCTAGTTTCAACTTTCAAAATTAATTTATTCTTAAGATATTTAATGAAATAAATGAAATCGAACCAAACCTGTGTTTTTGCTCAGTTTTTCACCGATAACTTCTGAAATATTTATCGCACCAAAATGATTTATTTCCCAATTTAAAGAGCAAACCATAATAATTTTAATGATACAAACTAAATTGTCAAACAATTTCTTGACCAATCTTAATGAATTTTTAAAAATTCATTTTCACTACAGTCTGTAACAATGCTTTGTATTGTCGTAATTGAATCCAAACCAATTTCAGTGTTTTACCAAATCCTTTACTCAGGCGTTTGCTAATGTTAAATTTTGATAAAAATATTTCTTTGCACATTAACTAACAGGCCGCGTTTCTACTTCCGCTTTATCTCCTAGAATGCATACCTCCAACTACGACAAGTCGTACCCCGGTAACAAGGGGGGTCGTCGCATGAACCGCTCGTAATGTGGGTTATTATTCGGGGGCCACAATGCCTGACTATGCTGTCGTGGCGGCCGGTTTTTCATTTGTCGCCCGTACGGCTCAGTGCAGGCCGGGATTTTCGTTGTGTGATTACCTTATACTATGTCCTCTCAGAAATCGAATGACGTTAGTTTAGTTATTATGAGCTGTTTTATTTCATTTATTAACGGACTGAAATATTAAAGCATATTGATTTTGATGTATTGGTTCGCAATGTATAATTAAAATTTTAAAGTTTTGAAGTTGCTTCCAGTTTTCAGTGCTGTAATTCTTTTTTTTAAAACGTTATAAGGTTATTTATAATTCGATAAATTTTTATTCAACTTGAAGGTATTTTGTTAATTCATCTTTATCTTTTGATAAAATCTTAGGTCTGTCAATTTCATTCTCATTTTAAGAATGATTCCCTTCATTCGTAAGAGTTCATTCAATCAATACCCAGAACAGCCGACTCAGCTTTTCGGTTTTAGAGTGCAGGTTGACTCTTCGGGAGGAGAACATTCCAGCAGAGATGTAGATATGGTTAAAATGGAAACAAAATTTACAAAAAATATCGAATTACACTTAATTTTTTCAATTTTAACTTGTCGAATTAAATGAACGAGAGATAAATGAATTAAAAATGTAATGCCCGGATGAAGATTTAAAAAAATAAATACACAAAAAAACTTTAAAAAATAATAATACAAAAATGGTAGAATTTACATATAGCAAATATAAAAGGTATATTTCACACTAATTTAAAAAAGAAGTAAACGACAAAACAAAGGAATTGGAACAAAGAAACAGAAGAAATATATAAAATAAAATAACAAAAAGCAATTAAACACTATTTAAAACACCAAATAATGTATAAAAATAATAAAATATAATAAAAAAGCAAGGAAAAAAGTGAAAAACATGAACATACAAAATAAATTTACAAATAAAAAAGTATAAAAATACACAGCATGTTGGTAATTGGCTGAAGAATTCTGTCTTCTAAATAAAAATATATACAAAAAATAGTAAACATCCATCAATAAACGAGAAGTAACCAAACAGCCATGACATCCCAAATGTCAGAACCAACAATCCGTAATTTGAATGCAAATTTCCCTCGAAATTTCACAGCACTCTACGATCCTGAGCAAGCCCGCATTATTTTTTAAAAGATTCATAAATCATTTAGTTTTATTACTACTAGCCGCCTCCGGTGACCAGCTTGTTCGCGGGAATATGATTTCAATTCAATTTGCATCATTTTATATTCATGGTTCCTTTAACGACGTAATTTTAAATTCAGATTTTGTTAGATATTTAAACTATGTTGTTTCAGTAGCCTTGCATCTGTTCTGTTCTCTATCTACACAATTTTTTTGTAATAGTATGATGTATTCTATATATTTTGCGTTTAAATTGCATTTTAAAACAATTTTGAGCGCATGAAATATTTTATAAAATCCTATGCTTAAATTCTTTTTGAGTAGTAACACTTATAATTTTTAAAGCAATCGATGCAGAATGCTATTTTATAAGTCCATGCAAAATTGGAACTTTTTCGTATTAGTAGCATTGAAGTTCTATTAAATTTTCTATTTTCGATCTAAAACGATGTACTTATCGCATCTACGTTTTATATTTCGAAAAAGAAACGTTTTTCTTCATTTGACATTGCTATGCATTTTGGTTACCTAAATCAATAAACTTTGTAGATCAAAGTTTTTAAAAATAATTTTGTCTTTAAAAAATCTTTATTCAGTCATTTAAGCCATAGAAATTGCGGTAAGCTGTGCGGTATTTTGGAAAGATGTTAAACTTTAAAAAATATTATGGTAGTATTCATATAATATTGTTGAATTCTACATTTTCGACGACCACCTTAATGTTGATGTGCGCATAAATTAGATCATGTTTCGTATCAAACAGATAGTGCTGTAGAACTTCATAAGTTACTTTATTTCGCATCTTTTACCGTTTATAAGTTAAAACTAATTACGCCGAATTTTACTTCTAACCTTATGGCGTAGTTCATTGCCATCTTACTTTAATTGGAAACAACTTTCATGATACTAACTTATTCATTAACTATACTTAAAGAGTAACAAACAACTTTCGGAATCTTTTTAACTGACTTTATTAGAACTATCGCCCGTCATGTAATCATCAAAAGAGATATTTCCAAAAAAGTATTTCACACCACTTTAAAAAAAAGATAAAATGTTATATAGAAGAAACATTTCGTGTTCATTTTGAGGTGTGTATAAGAGGCCGATCTTGCCTGTAAAAGATAATTCGGTTCGGTTTGTTTCGAATCGATAATACGGAAAGCAGCTCAGTTCTGTATACTGTTGCACAAAATCTTACTGTGGGTGTATGGTGTAAACAGTCCAACACGCAGGATAATGGAGAATGAAGGTTTATTTACAAATATGCAGGGAAACAATAGTCCTTGCACAGATTACCAATGTAAATAGACAACAATTCGCAGGTAATGACAGTTCAGCACTTTGATATCTAACAGCACAAACAGTCCGCAAATAACTAGTAACGACAATAACAGCTCAGCTCAGCTCACCAGCTGATTAGCTCACACAGCGGATAGAATTCCGAAGACGTTCACGCTTCAAAGTGAGGTAACCAGTCGATCAAAGACGCTCTGCTGAACTAGGTGCCGTCCTTAAATATTTTCTCCGACAGGCCGTGACGTCACATGGTGTTTTCTCGCGTATTCTTTTCTCTAGTAGAAATATCGAGAAAAGGGTTGCATTTTCGGGAATCGTCTATTTGTCGCCAAGGTCGCCAAATCTCCAAAATGGTCGCCAAGTTTGTCGCCAAGGTCATGCGTGCCAGAAGAGTCTCTGAGGTCACTCCATGCTTAACCTTGCAAAACTCTCTTCCCAACCATAAGACGCATTGCTGGGAAGCGATTTTCCATGATTGTAACTATACAGAGGGTGTTCAATATTTTCAGAACGACTTCGTTTGCTTCGAAAAATTCATATTCACGATAATAACGTTTTTGAAGCTATAATTTATCATTTGTAACATAACAGTTTTGTTTACATGCAAAATGGCGCTTTTAAAGAAGAGCGATGGATGGAAGGCTTCATCTTTTATCTTTAAACAGGGAGTTAATCTTATTCAGTTATTTAAAGACGCTGTGAAAACCTTGCATTTTTTACCACGTTTTTATTAACTCGCTTTCTTGTCTGTCTGTTCGGTACAAATTTTGCAATGAATTTTAAACTAACTTCCCGATGAGCTGGAAACTTTAAACATAGCTCAGAACTAGATGGCAATGCAATATTAATTCGCTTTCTTGTCTGTCTGTTTGTCTGTTAATTTTTTGTTTCATATTTTGTGTTTTACCGACCCAGAGCTTCGATAGATGGCGCTGTCAAGGCTTCACTCGTGTATAGAAAGGGGGAGGGGAATCTTGAGTTTGTATAAGTGGATTCCAAGAAATTTCGCTGCGAATAGTGGGGGAACATCGAATAGTGGATTGAAGTTCGGAGGGGATGCTTTGCTATACCAGAGTGACAATAATTTGTTTGCCGTGAAATATTCGAGAGGGGAAAAAAGTAAAATGCTGTTCGGGTGCTAGTTGTTTCCACGAAGGTCTCTGCGTCAGGTAACTTAATTTTTCAGGAAAATAACAATTTTCTATTTATGATCACATGAAGGGAAACTGAAATAAATCTGAAATTTGCCCCATGTCTCCGGCATAATCTCATCAAGTTGTTTAAAATCGATTGCAAAATTTAACACACATAAGACTAAAAAGCAGATAATAATTATTTAAATAAAATAAAAATTTTAATATACCACGTTTTTAAAACGGACTAAAAAGTAAAAAAATAATTTCTTCTAGCCCCATACAGATTTAAAACGAAAAACGTGGGTCGTATGCATTAGTTAATAGTAAGGAGTGTAGGGAGTAGCTATCGTTGAGAAAACTCACTTAACAGTTCATATCATTTCCATTGCAATAAAATTTTTAGTGTCTGAAATAAACTATTTATGCATCAATTATCTATTGCATGCGCCCCAAGTTTTTCGTTTTAAAGAAATTATTTGTTTACTTTTTAGTCCGTTTTAAAAACGTGGTATATTAAAATTTTATTTTATTTAAACTATATATAAAGTCAAAATAGGTAATATTGTTAATAAGAAAGAAAAAAAATTAGTCCAAGTTTGGTTTCAAGTGGGAAAATTGCTCGAAATACGTATCCAAGGAATTAGCACAGTTCTTCGAATATTGTAAAGGTGAAATCTTTAATGCTAAAGAAAATACTCCAAGTCAAAGATTTGTTGCAAAATCATTAAAATGCTCAGTATCAACTGTAAACAAAATCATTAACATTCATTTGAATCCGAAAAAGGCAAAAAAAGAACCCAATTTGCATCGCCTTTCTTCACGTCAGATCGCTGAATTCAGAACACGTTGCATAATCTTTATAAAAAGCCATTATCCGAACAAAAATGGAAAAAATGTCGTAACAATCGTTGAAGCTTGAGTTTATTCGAATGACTGCGAGACAAAATTAAATTTATTATCATCAAAGAGAAGAAAAAAATATTAAAACATGATTGAAGAAATATAAAAAATGTTTTCCTAATAAAATTATGACTGCAGCTGATTTTTCATATAATGACAAAATAAAAGAAAAGAGAATGGATAAAAATGTTGTAAAAGTGTAAATGTAGTCTAAATTATCTTTATTAAAGGTGTTTTGAAAGTTAGTGCATTTTATATTATGAAGCAAAACGCTATCCTTAAGTAGCAGTAATGAGAGTAGATAGAAATTGGGGTTTCAGCCACATCAAGGCTCTAAGGCTCTGCGGTGGCTCTCCCCTCCCCCCTCCCTTCCCTATCACTTCTCAGATAAGGGATTTTCAAGATAACTATTCAAGATTAGGAATTGAGATAAGGAATTAATTATTTTTTCTGATTTTGAAAATTTTTCGTGTTTTTAGGGACTTGGAATTTTTAACATGTTTTACTAATAATCTCTCTCTCTCTCTCTCGCAGATTTGCATCAATTATAACTTATCGTTAATTATAATAAAGACATTAAAAATAAAATAAGCATAATAATTTGATACTTATAAATTATATCTAATATTTTTCACGAGATTAAGCCCAAGCCACCAACCACTTCATGCTATGGAATTAATTATTTTTTTTATCTTTCTTTCGAACTTTGAAAAATTTTGGAAATGTTTTTAGGGACTTAGATTTTTCAACACCCTTTTACAATTAATCTTTCCCATAGATTTGTGTCAATCATTATTTATCGTTAATTAAAATAAAGCAATTAAAACTTAAAAATTAAAATACAGCATTTAAGCATAAGAATTTAAAATTAAACAATTTTCAGTCGTTACTTAACATTAATTAAAATAAAGCATTTAAACATGAAAAGTGAAAACTTTAAAATTAATTAGCAGGATCAAGCCCAAATCACCCAATGCATCTTAAGGACACATCGCCTCAATCCAGTTTCCTCATGCGATAATTAAACAATTTTCAATCATTACTTAACATTAATTAAAATTTATGTTAATTATTTAATATGCTAATATTTAATTAATCCATTTAAACATATTTCTTTCGGACTTTGAAAATATTTCAAACGTTTTTTCCCATTCATTGAGACTTAGAATTTTCTCGGCTGTTTGAACAAAAATTTCTCGAATTGATCTTACAATCTTATTTTATTTTTATTTTCATTTTTTTTTTCGTCGTGAGAATTTTTAATTTGTTTTCAGGAAAATTTCAAAATCTTACTCAATTTTTTTTTTCTCTTCTTAAATACAAGAAGCTTACTTAGTTGCTAATTCTCATAAAATCTTTTTCTTAATTAAATCAGTTTTATAAGAATAATTCTTCTAATGAACCAACTTCGATTTATTTTTCTTTCATAATTCAAGTTCACTTTTTCAGCAGTTTGAGCTCATTTTTTCCCATTAACAAACACGATTATTGAATATTCTACCAATGAAATACAAGAGCACTAAAAACTCTTAGGTTTGCATAAGTTAGCGAAATGAAACCTATAAATCTGTTTTTAAATCTTTCCAGAATAACAAAACGTTAAGTTCTTTATAAGTTCGAATTATTTTCTTAAACTTGAAAGTGTTGGCATTATTCTTACAAACTTTTGTCTTTCCACGTTTCAATTCCTTTAACATAGATCAAATAAATTTAACTTCAATAACAGCAACAATTCAACTTCGCTCTTCGTTCTGAACTTATTTTTCTCATTAACAAAAATCATTTTAGAATATTCTATCAATAAAATACAAGAGCATTAAAAATCTCTTAGGTTTGAATGAGTTAACGAAATGAAATTTAGAATTCCGATTTGTGACTGTTTCGGGAATAAAAAAACGTCAAACACTTTGAAAGTTATTTGGAAATTCGAATTATTTTCTCTCAAAATTAAAAGTGCTGGCATTATTCTTACAAACTCACTTTTTCCATGTTTTTATTCCTTTAACATCGATCAAATAAATTTAGCTTCAATATTATCTACCAGCAAAGAACGTTTAATCTCTATTTTATCTATAAAGACTTAGTGATTTCATTCGAATATCGATGAAAAAGATAACAATATACCTCATGCCCACTGGTTATCTTATCTTGAAAGTTTAGAGAATATTCAACGTAGCTAATTCTTTTCTATTAATCAACCGATTGTCACAATTTCCTTATGTCACACTTAGAGTGGATCTTATGAAAAACGTGTCTAATTAAGTTCTGTCTGATTAAACATATCTTTCTTTCGATACATAAAAAAAATCGAGTGATTTCTGCTTTTAAGGATTTATTTCGACTTTCTTTTTAATTTCTTATTTCTTTCAATCTTGTTTTATTTTACACTTTTTTTCCTTCTAATTAGTTAGCTCTGGCTAATTTTCCTTTCATGATTGAAATTCACTTTGATTTTCGACACATTTCTTCCAATGAGAGAAACGATTTTTTTTCTTGCATAACGAAATTTATTGAACTTAAAACTCCGCTTTTCTATCAGTTCCAAGAATAACAAAACGTGAAATTATTTTAAACTTAGTTGCCTTTGATTACAAAAAAAAATTGCCTCACGTTAAAGGAATAGACTTCATTTTAACATTTCAGGGTTTAATGGTTTTCTCAAACTTAAAAGTGTCGACTTTATTTTAACAAACAAATGTCTCAATTAAATCTTTTTCTCATCCATGCTTTAATTTCATTATCATGAAAATAGATTCGTTTGAATATAGCAATTTATTTTAATAATAACATTCATTAAGTTTATCTTACTTCAAGCTTTTAAGGAAGATTATAGAAGAAAGAATTGTTATGAATTTTCAAAGATAAATTTTATTCCAGAAAATTAATCGTTTCGATGTAAAATTAACCTTAGCAAATTCACTTGAATATCTTCACACACCTTCACGAAGCTTCAAATTTCATTTTCCTAACAATTTCGAAAATATCAAAGATGAAACTATTTAAAGATTGACTGCTTTGGTTAAAATTGCTGACAGGTTAGAGAAATAGTCTTATTCTCAGCGTTTCAAGATTTAATCATTTTTTCTTAAACTCAAAAATGTCAGAATTATTTGAACAAAAATGCTTGAAAATTCATGTCTCTACCCATAATTTTAATTCCTTTACCATAGTTCGAGTTCTATCAAATATATATTTTCTTTCAATAATATTAACAACCAATGAACATTTTTTGCTATTCTGTTTTATCCATAAAGAGTTACAAAGACTGTGTTTTGCTTCAAATATGAGTTAACGATAGAAACTGCATTTATACCCTGTGATGATGTCTTACTTGTCTTTTCACTTTATGTCACTAATTATTTTATCTTAAAAAATTTAGATATTATATGACTGTATACGGTGTTATAATAGATAATTCTAATGCACGGATTATTTCACATTTCTCCTGCTTATATATTTACTGTTGTCGTATACAAGCATGAGTAACGTTATTCATATCTATGAAGGCAATACATCGATTCAAATAGCTAAGTCGTGTTTCAAAGCACTTATGTCCCAACTGATTGTCTGGTAACTCATCACTCAGACAACCTTCGCGCATCCTATAGGTAATTATATAAAGTTTTAAACATTAAACCATAAAATCTGCTAAAGAATTTCAATATAGATTTGAAGAAAGTCTGAACTTAGCACATTGCTTTTTTAAACTATTAAATGTATTTCTTTTACTACAACTTGTGATAGAAATAACTAAAACTTTTAATCATTCTTATACTACTACAGACTACTACTACTAATAATAATATGAAATAATAATAACAGACAACATTTTATCATGAAAAAATATCTATCTATCTATCTATATTTTTTACTGATGATCGTGCGAAAGGTAAGACTTATGCGAGGTTCTTTCACACAAGGTTGGGGGGGGGATAGCATGAATCCATTCTTTTGATCTGCTTTAGCAAGAGGGATCCTGCTTCCAACGCTTGTCCACTGATTTACTTACACCCTTTTGGAGAGATCATGTCACGGCAGTCTCAAGATATTCAAATTGAATTTGCTAGAGTTAATTTTGCATCAAAGATTAATTTTCTGGAATAAAATTTATCTTTGAAAATTCATAACAATGTCTTTTCTTCTATAATCTTCCTTAAAAAAGCTTAAAGTCAGATAAACTTAATGAATGTTATTATTAAAATAAATTCTATATTCAAACACGAATCAATTTTCATGATAATGAAATTAAAAGCATGGATAGAAAAAAGATTTAATTGAGACATTTATTTATGTTAAAACAAAAGTATACACTTTTAAGTTTGAAAACTATGTAACCCTGAAATGTTAAATATGAGTCTATTCCTTTAACGTGAGGGGTATTTTTTTTTTTATAATCAAAGGAAACTAACTTTAAAATAATTTCACGTTTTGTTATTGTGGAACTGATAGAAAAATCAATGAATTAAAGTTCAATAAATTTCATTATGCAGAAAAAATCGTTTTCTCTCATTGGAAGAAGATGTATAGAATCAAAGTAATTTCAATCATGAAAGGAAAATGTACCAAGCTAATCTAGTGAAGGAAAAAAAGTGTAAAATAAAAATAAGATTGAAAAGAAATAAAAATTAAAAAAGAAGTCAGGAAATAAATCTAATCCTAAAGCAGAAATCACTCGATTTTTTTTTTTTATGTATCGAAAGAAGATATGTTTAATCAGACAGAACTTCAATAAGACACGTTTTCATAAGATCCACTCTAAGTGTGGACATAAGGAAATTGTGACAATCGGTCGATTAGTGGAAAAGAATTCGTGATAAGAATTTTCCGGTAGACCTGGGTTCACGGTGCCGACCTCTTCTCTCAATTCTTCTAGGCGCAATTTCATGGTGCCAAATCGCCAAGCAATACTAGTTTTGGATGTGCAGTGCCCTTTTATTGCTCTCTTGCTCATGCGTCACCTGAAAACAAGAGATTGAGCACTGAATGCCTGCGGTATTTCAAGTGTGTACCGAGCAGAATTTTTAACTAAAAACACATCAGCGGCTTCGCTTTCAGCATAGCGGAAACTAGTAGCTTCGCTTTTCATTGAATGTTAGGATCCACATTCTATAAAAAATTCCGAAAAAGAAATTTCCGCACGCAATCTGCGGCATTTCAAGCATGTACCGTAACGAATTTCCACTAGCAAAACAACAGCGGCTTCGCTTTCAGCATAGCGGAATAATCGTAGCTTCAGTATTCATTGAGAAATGCAAGACACAGAATAACATATACGGTACTGAACCGATATTCCATCCGGGAAGAATTCAAACGAAGTATTATTCAAATTCGATTTATCGACCAATTGCATCGAAAGAGTTGAACAAGACAGTCATCAATCGAAACGATGTGCAATATAGCCTGATAAGCAATACACCGATGAAAGGAATCAACATTGCGCATCGCGTTGTCACTCGTTAAAACATCTGGACGCAACCAAACAAATGTTCTCTCATCGCCGTTCTTGGCGGCAAAGAAGTTGGCGTTCCTCAGAAGAACAAAGCAGGCGGGCACCGTAAACTCCAGGTTAACCAAGTTATCTATGTTGAATATTCTCAAACTTTCAAGATAAGATTAACCAGTGGGCATGAGGTATATTGTTATCTTTTTCATCGATATTCGAATAAGAATCACTAGATCTTTATAGATAAAATAGAGATTAAACGTTCTTTGCTGGTAGATAATGTGAAGCTAAATTTATTTGATCAATGTTAAAAGGAATTAAAACATGGAAGAGTGATGAGTTTTGTAAGAATAATGCCAGCACTTTTAAGTTTGAGAGAAAATAATTCGAATTTCCAAATAACTTTCAAAGTGTTTGACTTTTTTTTTATTCCCGAAACAGTCACAAATCGGAATTCTAAGTTTTACAAACTTATTAAAACCAAAGAAATTTTTTGGGCTCTTGTATTTTATTGGTAGAATATTATATAAACGTGTTTGTCAATGGAAAAATAAGCTCAAATAATAGAAAAAGTGAACTTGAATGGTTGATGCTAAATTAGAATGGCTGAAGCAAAATTAAATTAATCTATGTTAAAGGAATTAAAATGTGGAGAAATATGAGATTGTAAGAATAATGCCAACACTTTCAAGTTTAAGAAAATAATTTGAACTTTCCACGGAACTTCAAAATAGTTTGACGTTTTGTTATTCCCGAAGCAGTAATAAAGCGGAATTCTAAGTTTCATTTCGTTAACTGATTGAAACCGAAGTGATTTTTATTGCTCTTGTATTTTATTGGTAGAATATTCCATAATCGTGTTTGTTAATGGAAAAATAAGCTCAAACAACAGAAAAAGTGAACTTGAATGGTTTTTGTTATTGAAGCTAAATTTATTTGATCTATCTTAAAGGAATTAAAACGTGGAAAAACGTGAGATTTAAGAATAATGCCAGCAGTTTCAAGTTTATGAAAATAATTCGAACTTTAAAAGTGTTTGACGTTTTGTTATTCCCGAAACAGTCACAACTCGGAATTCTAAGTTTCATTTCGTTAACTTATTCAAACCTAAGAGATTTTTAGTGCTCTTGTATTTCATTGGTAGAATATTCAATAATCGTGTTTGTTAATAGGAAAAAATGAGCTCAAACAGCTGAAAAAGTGAACTTGAATTATGGAAGAAAAATAAATCGAAGTTGGTTCATTAGAAGAATTATTCTTATAAAACTGATTTAATTCAGAAAAAGATTTTATGAGAATTAGCATCTAAGTAAGCTTCTTATATTTAAGAAGAGAAAAAAAATTGAGTAAGATTTTGAAATTTTCCTGAAAACAAATTAAAAATTCGCACGACGAAAAAAAAAATGAAAATAAAAATAAAATAAGATTGTAAGATCAATTCGAGAAATTTTTGTTCAAACAGCCGAGAAAATTCTAAGTCTCAATGAATGGGAAAAACGTTTGAAATATTTTCAAAGTCCGAAAGAAATATGTTTAAATGGATTACTTAAATATTATCATATTAAATAATTAACATAAATTTTAATTAATGTTAAGTAATGATTGAAATTTCTTTAATTATCGCATGAGGAAACTGCATTGAGGCTATGTGTCCTTAAGATGCATCGGGTGATTTGGGCTTGATCCTGCTAATTAATTTTAAAGTCTTCAATTTTCATGTTTAAATGCTTTATTTTAATTAATGTTAAGGAACGACTGAAAATTGTTTAATTTTAAATTCTTATGCTTAAATGCTGTATTTTAATTTTTAAGTTTTAATTGCTTTATTTTAATTAACGATAAATAATGATTGACACAAATCTATGGGAGAGATTAATTTTAAAAGGATGTTGAAAAATCTAAGTCTCTAAAAACATTTCCAAAATTTTTCAAAGTTCGAAAGAAAGATGGAAAAAATAATTAATTCCATATCACGAAGTGGTTGGTGGCTTGGGCTGAATCTTGTGAAAAATATTAGATATAATTTATAAGTATCAAATTATTATGTTTATTTTATTTTTAATGTCTTTATTTTAATTAACGATAAGTTATAATTGATGCAAATCTGCGAGAGAGAGAGAGAGATTATTAGTAAAAGCATGTTAAAAACTCCAAGTCCCTAAAAACACTCGAAAAATTTTCGAAGTCCGAAAAAAAAATTAATTCCTTATCTCAAGTCCTAATCTTGAAAATCCCTTATCTTGAAAATCCCTTATCTGAGAAGTGATAGGGAAGGGAGGGGGAGGGGGGAGCCACCGCAGAGCCTTGATGTGGCTGAAACCCCAATTTCTATCTACTAATGTGAACGAACGAACCGACAAAATTTCAAGTGAGTTTGAACCTACCAAATGGCACCATTAGTGTACCGCCAGGGAAACGGAGAACCTGCATACTTTTTGGGGCAACTTCTCATCCCTTACTCAAGGTGCCCTCCCTTGAGGATAAATTACGCAGGCATATACAAAAATTTCGGCTCTAAGTGTGTAAATGTAGTTCTGTCATACTTGTGTTTGCTGCGATAGTGACTTGTTGTCGTTGTAAGTCAATGTTCCATGATATATCGCTGTGTTATTAACATGAATTACTATGATGAGTTCTGTGATCTTTTCTATGTAAATAATTAGTTGTGTATGTTGCTACAATTATCTAAATTGCACTCTCCGGGCAAACTAAGCAACTCCTAATATTGAAAATGCAGTGCTATTTGGCACATTGTTTAATTAAGATTGCAAATCTGGTACCAACAAATGGGAGCAACTTTGGCTTCTATTTTGGCAGAGTAAGTCTCGGAAATTTTTTTATATACACCTGTATGTTTGAAATAGTACTGTCAATGTTCCTTTTAAAAGTTTCTATCGTACCGTGAATAATTAAATTTAAACATAATTTTTAGAAAAACTCAACTCCATTTCATACTAATTTCATAACTTGTTCTGCTGCTGTATATCATGAAGTTAATGTATACCAATATTAACTCCTTTTTAAATGATTGGCTTCTATTCAATATTGACGAGAAGCTACCTTTTATCTAAGAAAAAGATGGAGGGGGAAAAGAAAACTCAATATTCACCTCATTATGTGACAATCTAATTTATATATCACTGAGTACACCGATTGTATATCAATCATAAATTCTATTATTGGCGAAATGAATGAAATTATTTGTGAAACATCATTATCTATATTTCAGTTTTTCCCTCCGTTGATATAATATTAAAAACGACTTTTAATATATTTATCTTTTTCATGTTTGCTTTTCAATTTGGTCATATAACCCATTTTCTCATGAATGGATGCTGTGATATTTGTAAATAATATTTTTTAAAAATTTAGTAATTTACCTATTCAAAGAATATTTTTTAAATATATCTAAAAGCAATTATAAAAAATCGTTTGTGGGACGAGAAAATTTGAAAAAGTAATAGGATTAGAATGGTAGCTCCACGGTGGTTTTTTTTTTTTTTTTTTTTTTTTTTTTTTGTCCTGTGAACTTGCCTGGCAACGATGAAAAATAGATGTTTTTGAGAATACGATGCTTATTAACTAGTGAAATGCTTTTGTAAATATTTCATCATTAAAAAAAATGTGTTCTTTTATGTAAGTCGAGAATAAAAATGTGGTTTGGAAAAGGAAGGCGTCATCATACTTAATCTGATGCTTTTGAATACAATACAATGCATCTTCAGACATCCTGATTAAACTAATGTGAGACGAATGACGGAATTTCATTTGGAATTTTAATAATTGCGAAGAATTCTTTTAATATTTTCCCGAAATGTCCATAGTTACATCTAACTCATTAAGTTAGATGCAAAGAATCTTTAACTTTTGGAGGAGGAGTCTGGAGCATGCGCAGTCCTCCTGCAGCGTCATTTAAAAGCCAAGACTGTGAGCTTTGTTCTAGTTGCTGTTCGTGTTTGGTATTATTTTTTTCAATTTTTGTTGAATGATAATGGCATCTTATTGCCAAAAATTTTAATTACATCGAGTTTAAGCGCTACATGATTTTTTACCTCGATATTGTGCCTGTAACTACAACATCTGAGAACCATTTAAATTCAGAAATGATAAATTTATGCTCATTATATTTTTTAAAAATTTTTATTAATAATTATTTAATTTTATTATTAATTATTTTTATTAATAATTTTTTTAAAAATATAGTATGATTATATTTAAAATAACACAAAAAGTACTGATAATGTTATAATTTATTTTAATTATCAAGTGTTTCATGCAGTTAATAAATAATAGTATCAAACAACTTCGTTCAACATTAGATTAGCAGAATTATTTGGATACTTTTAGAGATATTTTTTGAGAGTCATTCCGTTATAAAGCAATATAAATAAAATCCTGAACATTTTGACAGGAATATTAATCCCGTGCTCATATACTGCCTGTGGCTTTAAGAGTCCTAAAAATATGACTCTTATTTTACATAAATAGCATTTTTAACAAGAACGCATTCGATAATTTTTGCCAAAAATAATAAAGCATATTTCCGGGGATAAAAGGCTAGGAGAACATCGTTTATTTACTGTATTCGGAATTTTTTTCATTTTTCGTTTACTTTCTTACAATCCGCAATGCAAATAATTTGTTTTATAATTTACTGGTTCATTCTCCTTGAAAGACATTTATTTAACGACAGCAAAAAAAAACCACCAAAAATGAAAAAAAATCAAAAAGAATTTAAGCGTTAATATTAAAGCGGTTAAAGTTATAAACGGGATTTTAATAAATGCAGCAAGGTTTTCGGAAATATGCATCAAGCAAACCAATTTCATTTTCTATAGATGTTTTCTTTTTAATTCATTAATCTAATTGATTTTTCCATGTCGCCCTTTAAAACACTTAAACCCTTTGGGTGAGAGGGCCGAGGTGGATTAAAAAAATCTAATTGGTAGTTTGAAGAATATAGATACAAATTAAAATGTTAAATTTCTTTCTTTACCATTTAGAAAATACAAAGCAGCATAGGAAACTACTGCACATGATATCAATAACATTAAAAATATAAAAGCTCATAAAACGAAACATATATTTTCTTCCTGTTAATTAATTTTCGGGCATAATATTCGAAACTACAAAAATAAAACATGGGCAAAGTTTCTATTTGATAAGTTTAGCAAATACTCCCAGAAGAACGATCTTTCCTATGATGAGAAAGGCTATTTCTCCGAAACATTTCAAACTAGCAGAATACCCGGTGTTGTTAGGTCTTTTATGTGTCAATACGTTGTGGACAGTGGCGAATCCGGGGGGGGGGGCTATCGGACTACAACATCCCCCAGAGCCGAGCCAGAATTCCTGATTTAATTTAACATCGTTACAACTGTTTTTTCCTAATTTCTCTCTTTAAAAAAATAATAAAAAAGGTTTCAACATTGCTTTCTCGCTTGAAAGGCTCGAAAATTTTGTTAATTTTGTAGTCATTCCACTTGTACTTGCAGCATTGACGCAGTCGAAGACATTTTTTGGCTAGTTATTTCATTGTAATTTTTATTAAATTGCCGAAAGTGTTGCATTGTTCCTTATGATTCTTATTGTCAGGTGAGCAAAGTGTGTAAAGTTAAAGAGTTTTGGTTTACTTTAGCCTTGAAGTTTGACATTCATCACGACGATACAAAGTTTTTATGATCACAGCCCCAGACTTGAATCCGAGATTCGCCACTGGTTGTGGAAAACAGGAAACTGAGACCACAACAGTCTATTTTCACTTTTGGAAAATTAAAAATAAATCCAGGACTGTTATACGACTTACAAACCTCGCCAAAATGCTACTTATTAACGATGGGTGTCTCTACTAGCTGTTCAACAACAAATACGAATTCACCGTCTAGTTTGGATTTCTAGAGGGTATAAAAAGTTGCGATTCAATTTTTGTTATATAATTGCTTCATAGTATTTCTGAGCAAAATCTGATGAAAACCTCTTAGGTAGCTCGCATTTCACTTTTATGCATGATTGCTTGGCGTTCAAAGTGTGTCAGCAAATCTTGAATTGCCCATGCGCAATGGAGTCACAGTTTTTAATTAACCCATCGATACCCAGAATCTAAAACTATTATATTTATACTTCTGTGGCTAAGCCGATCGCATTCCATTTTTTCAATTTTTGCTTTGTCTAGAAAATCCATAAGTCTGCCTAAACTAAAAAGCAATTTTCAACAGTCATTTGACCCCAGAGAGCCAGATTTTGAAGTTAAAATTATGCCGTTTTGATTTTTTTTATTTTACCTTTCATTAATTTTTGACGTAATACAAGTAAATAGAAATCGTTCTTTGTTTTCTGATATTTTACTATTTTTTAAAAATCTTTAACATCTATAGAAAAAAAGTTTTTTTTTAATGAATTTCTACCTTCTTCAATTTTTTATATCACGGTGAGAATAGAAGTGTGATCATATCATTGTTTTTTCATTGCCATGCTCCAAGTACCATGGCGGAAGAACATCGCATAGTCTTCTTCTTATCCTCTCCAGGACTCATTAAACTTAAATGACTTTATATACTCATTCGAATATTTTAAAAATTGTCGAAAATTAAATGAAACATCGCCTAGAAACAACAATTAAATTAAAATCCTTTTAATGCTGTGCGTGCATATAAAATGATGTGCATGGCACGAAATTGAAGCAGAAGGGAAAATTCTGCCTTTCTGTTCATGTCCAAGAAAGCAATATTTTTTATCAGAACTAACAATGGCAAAAACACATAAATGAAGGATTTGATGAAACAATAAATTGGATTTAAATTTAATTACAGAAATACAAAGTATATTTACAAATTGTGTTTGAGGTGAACTTTGAAATGTTTATTAAAATTGGAAACAACATTGAATGGCAATGAAATCGGTTTTATTAAGAAGAAAATTTTTTAAAATGGAATATAAGTAATATCCTTGGGAAGTTTATCTCAGAAGTTTTTGGTGAAAACATCTTTTTAAAAAAGCCACATATGGTGGCCCAAGGGCTACTCAGACTCAGAATGAGAAGAATTTGTGTCTGATTTTTGTAAATGAAAATCACTGGTTTTGAATTATATTAATATACCATGAGCTCAAATTTTAACTAAAATAATCTAATCATTACATACTAATCAAGGAAAAAATAATTAATAACGTTTAATTAAATAGTGTTCTGCCCTATATTTTCTAAAATTAAAAATGTATTGAACTTTTATCATAACTTTCATCTTGCCCCGTGGTCAAAGTCATCTTGCCCCGTGGTCAAAGTCATCTTGCCCCGTGGTCAAAGTCATCTTGCTCCGGTACCGGAACAGGTTGGCACTTTTGCTAAGCTTTTTTAAGTGGCAAAAATCTTTGATAATATTAAAATAATTTCTCAATTTAAGTGAAACAGTACAAAAGGTCATTCTCAAAATACAAGCAGAGAAAGAAATTTACCGCAGAAACTGAATTTATTAAAAATGTTTAAATGTTTACCTCCATCCTTCCCTGGTTTCAATTACATAATGAAATTTAGATAGACTTTTTCCTTTTTAAAGCAATCGTAATGTAAAATATAAAAGTAAATAATATTTATCGGAAATAAACAACTGCATAAAGAACGAGGGAGAATTAAAAAGCGATAAGACCTCCATTAAAAGCAATCGAAAGTAAAAATGAAAAATGCTGAAAAAAGGGAAAAGGTGGGAGTGGTCTCCGATAGACTTTCCTGACAAATGTGCCATCTCCCCTCCTCCTAAAAAAATGCGGACCTTTGGCAAGTGCGGACCGCCAATAGTACTTAGATTTATACAACACCGCCCTCATACCCACTTGCCTGTAACTATTATGGCTACAGAACATTTTAGTGGGTATGAAATTGCACCTCTATTAAGAATTTCAAAGAAAAAAAATACAGATTGGGTATTTAAAGTGCCGAGAATACACAAATGAAAAGAATATATTTCATGCACAATGAAAATAAAAATAAACAAACACTATAAACACAAAAGTACATGTACTCTGAACGGTATTTACACTGATAAAAAGAGCGATACAATAAGAAAAAATTAAGATAAATGGTAATTTTAAAAACAAAGGAAAAAAGTAGGAAGGAAATTTTGGGATTCAGCTGACGACACTCCTACCTGTCCCACTTTCATTCCAGAGTGTTTGCCATTTTTCTAGCATGGCGTTTCTTAGGAGATTTTTGAAGAATGACTTGTGGGAAGTTTAATGTTAAGCAGTTGCGTGCGAGTCCAAATCTTTTGAGATAGGCAGGGAAGGGACGAA
>BGPR01001015.1:118020-247910 GCA_013235015.1 Araneus ventricosus | reverse complement strand
GGATGTAGACTAATTTTTGGGATTATGTTAAAGACATTCCTAACTGTCCCACTTTCATTCCAGAGTGTTTGCCATTTTTCTAGCATGGCGTTTCTTAGGAGATTTTTGAAGAATGACTTGTGGGAAGTTTAATGTTAAGCAGTTGCGTGCGAGTCCAAATCTTTTGAGATAGGCAGGGAAGGGACGAAGCTCTCATCTCTCTAAGAGAAGAAGATATCTTCTCTTACCCAATTCATTGGATGTAGACTAATTTTTGGGATTATGTTAAAGACATTCCTAACTGCCCCACTTTCATTACAGAGTGTTTGCCATTTTACTAGCATGGCTTTTCATAGGAGATTTTTGATGAATGGCTTGGGAAGTTTAATGTTAGTATAACTCTGCCCACACATTCTGCCTTGCTGCTTTCGCTGACTGGTCTGTTTTCTCATTTCTAAAATTTCCCACATACGCTCTGACACATGTGATATTTATTTTTGGGTGATCTAGCTGGATTTGAAAAAAAATTCTAGATATTGGATTGTTGTTTTGGGGTTAGATGCTGCAATGATGCTGGCTTTATTCTCCACATGGATTGTTGAGGGTTTTACTCCTATTTTGCGTGGCGAAGATTACTGATTCTAGCAAAGCATATCGTTCCTCTTGATACACCTTGTTGTTATCATTACGTTTAGCCGACCATTGATGTATCCATGTGTTGTTTTCCAATATGCAAAATGCTGCTCCCACACCCAATTCTGTTTTCAATTCATCCGTGTTGATTTTAAGATGATTTTGATGGAACGGTGTTTCTGAAACTTAAATTTCATCCACAGAGATTTGGTCGTGAGTTAGAAATTTTGATGTGTGGTTTTGAATTTTTGTGTTGAATGTGTTTGATGTTTGATGAAAAAAGTTTTTGGTGAAAATTTTGTAACAATTAATTATTTAACTTTAATTAAATAAATAGTTAATTTTAATTAATCAAACAGTTAATTTGATAATTAGTTAATTTTACAGATTACTTTAAATTGATATTTAAATTAACCATGGCGGGACCATGATTTGTTTAATAAAATTAATATAAAATAGCCAAAAACGATAGATATTTAAATAAGAGTTCCCTTTATCCTTTTTGATATTGAAAAAAATCTCCTTAACTTTAAAATTGTTTTGGGATTTTCTGCCTGAGTATTTGGTTTTAACTGTCGATGGAGATTTAAATTTACTGTTCAAATTGGCTACATTCATATCCTATGCTTTAAACACACATATTAAATTTTCCACAATGTTTAATAATTTTTATTCTCTTATATGTTAAGAATGTAGTGACTATTATCTCTGTAACCAGGGAGTTCTCTAAATGAGCCCATTTTAGTAGTATTTAAGTGCTTCATGTCATGTGATTTTACCATATGACAAAGTAACGTGCGCACAATTATACTGTATATAACCTAGATTAAATAAATTAACTTTTAACTCCAGAATCTTTTTTCATTCGTGTCAAGAGTCAATTTATTGTTACTGTTTCAGATAGGCTGGCTTAATGTTATCTAGGAGATATTTGCACTGCTGAGATGTTTATTTCTTTATGACTCCTACCTGTTGAATGATTATGTGTTCAGATATACAAAAAATTGACCAATGTACTGACCGAAAAATCTATCATAGCTTTTTGGAATGAAAAATGGAATGATAAAACCTTGATATAGTAAAAAATTAAATGTCATGAGAAAACAGAATCATAGCGTAAATACTGCAATGTGTAGGAACAATAAAGTAATTGGCTATGTCTGTATTGATCAATATGTAATATTTCATTACTTTTGTAACATTAACGTGAAGGAATCTACCTTTGCCTTCAAGCTTGCCGAAAAGGGAATTTCTTTATTGCCATGCTCCAAGTACCAAGACAGATAAATACCGCATAGTTTTTTTTCTTTTCCTCTCCAGTAGTCATTCAACTTAAATGCCTTTATATAATCATTCGAATCATTTAAAAATTTGCGAAAATTAAATGTAACATCGCCTAGAGACAGTAATTGAATTAACATAATTTTATTGCTGTGCGTGTATATTATTAAATTATGTGCATGGCACGAAATAGAAGCGGAAGTGAAAATTCTGCCTTTCTGTTCATGTCCTAGAAAGCAATATTTTTATTATAACTAACACTGCCAAAAACACGTGATTGAAGGTTTTGATGAAACAATAAAATGGATTTGAATTTAATCAAAACAATACAAAGTGTATTTACAAATTATGTTCTAGATTAAAATTGAAATGTTTGTTGAAATTGGAAAAAACATTGAATGGCAATGAAATCGATGTCATTTAAAAATAATTTTTAAGGTGGTAAATAATTAATTTCCTTTTGAAATTTTTGTCAGAAGTTTTTGACGAAAACATCAGGAAAAAAGTCTAAACTTTTATTTGTTTTTCTTATTTAATTAAATATATCTATCAAATAATTTTGGAAGATTAAAACAGTCCAGTTAAACAGAACCTAGAAATGCACCCAGCATGTCGCTGCTGTTCACCGTTTAGGAAGAGTTCTTGTGACTGTCAAACAAACAGAAACATGTATTTTCTGCTTCATAATATAGATTTGACCTGCTTATGCTGTGAAAATAATTGTAATTTGAGAATTATTACAATATATGATTCAACTTTACATGTAAATAATGTATAACATTGCATAAAACAAAGGAGCAACCAACATGGCAATAAATAAAATATTGTTTCGAATATTTTTATCTCTCAGTCTTAACTTAGTACAAAAGAATTTATTGAAATGCAGGGATTGAAAAAGTTTAAAGAATGTATTTATAACAAGGCAAAAGATTTCCATATTTTCATAGTTTCAAAATTCCACAGCTAAAAAGAAAAAGTTGTTAATTTTATACAGAAGATATTCTTTTCCATATCAGTTGCATGCGTTTTTCATTCATTTATTCATCAAATTTTTAAAACATGTATTAAATTTTTTGTCCTACAGCAGAGAATTCATGTCCTGGATGAGGCGATGCGATCGTTTACAAAATCATCTCACTCTTAGTTACTTATTCTGCTTTTAGATTGTTACATTTAAGAACTAATTTATAATGCTTTAAAAAAATGAAGAGCATAAAATTAAAATCATTATAATATATATAAATTTTGTAAACAAATATAGTGGTAATTAATGAAAGATATTAAAATGAGAATTAACTGTGTTTTTATTACATTTGATCAAAATATACCATTACTTTTATATAAATCTCCTATTTGGTAGCACAGAAAAAATGTCCGAGAGCGGCCGCCGTTCACTTTTTGTGAGAAAATTTAGTTTTTATTTCATTTTACCTGCCGAAAACTAGAAATTATAAAAAAGCTGTAGTGTCCTGTAAAACTAGACAATTTTGTAACTAACTTTTTAAATTTCGGTATGTATATCGCCTAAACCCTCGAATTATCTGAGATATATGTAAATTCCCTCTCACACATACACTTTTGCCACTCAGAAGTTCCAAATGTAAATAAAACTTCATTTTTTAAAAATAGAAAACTTTCTAAAACTAGTGATTATGCCGGTTCATCTTGGGTGAAACCACATGCAGGTATCCCAGGTAATGAGACGGTGAACCACTTCGCAAAATTAGCAACCGAAATTTTCAATTATTTTAATATTAATGCTTCTTGTTCTTTTCTTAAGAAAAATATAAAACGAGACCTATTAAATAATTGGAACATTAGTTGGCGGAACTCCGAAATGGAAAAAGGAGTTAAGGAATTTCTTCCGACTCCTGACTTTAGGTTAATAAAGCATTGCTCTCTAAGTATTTGGTTTATTTAGTCACATGGCATGGTCCATTTACAGCTTATTTGCTGCGTTTTCATGCGTTTTAATATTTCTTCCACTCCATTATGCTTATATGGTATGAATGGTAATCCCGACCATTGTATTTTTGAATGTAGTCATACAAAGGATTTTCAATTCAAGCGGTTAATAAAAATAAATGGTTTATGAATATTTTTAAAAATAATGGGTCGTTGCTTTATGATCAGAGAGTGCTGTGAAATTAATTTAAGTGTAAAATATGTAGAATACATCACTCTATTACAATAAAATTCTGTAGACAATGAACAGAACAGTTGCAAGGCCACTAAAACAACATAGGTTAAATATCTACCAGAATCTGAATTGAAAATTACGTCGTTAAAGGAACCATGAATATAAAATGATGCAAAATTGAATTGAAATCATTTTCCCGGTGAACAAGCTGGTCGCCGGAGGCAGGTAGTGGTAATAAAAAAAAATGGTTTATGAATGTTTTCAAACATAATAGGATGTTACTCAGGATCAGAAAGTGATGTGAAAGTTCGCGGGAAATTTGCAATCAAATTACGGATTGTGGGTTCTGACCTGGGGTTTTGGAATGTAGAGCCATTTGGAATGTCATGGCTGGTTGGTTAGTAATCGTTTTTTGATCGATGTTTACTATTTTTTGTATATATTTTTATTTATGTATGTAGAAGACTGAATTCTTCGGCCAATTACCAACATGGTGTGTACTTTTATGTTTGTAAATTTGTTTTGTACATTATTGTTTTCTTGAACCTTGCATTTTCATGTTTTCCACTTTGTTCCTTGCTTTTTTTATTTTATTTCATTTATTTTATTATTTTTCTCCATTATTTGGTGTTTTAAATTGTTTTTACTTGCTTTGGTATTTTATTTTATGGATTGATTCTATTTCTTTGTTTCAATGCTTTTGTTTTGGCATTTTGTTAAATTAGTGTGAAATGTATTTTTTATATTTGTTATATGTAAATTCTACCATATAATTTTTGTGTATTTATTTTTTTTAATTTTCCTCTTGGCACCAAATTTTTAATTCATTTATCTCTTGTTCTTTTAATTCAAAAAGTTGAAATTTAAAAAAAGTTACTTTGATATTTTTTGTAAATTTTGTTTCCATTTTAACCATATTTTCGTGTCTGCTGGAAAGTTCTCCTCCCGAAAAGTCATCCTGCACTCTAAAACCAAAAGCTTGAGACCTCTCTCCTGGGTATTGATTGAAAGATTTTCTAAATAATAAGTTGTTGCTGATAAGAGAGTGTTGTGAAATTTCTAAGGAAATTTGGAATCAAATTACGGATTGTGGGGTCTGACTTTGGGTTTTCGCTTTTGGAATGGCATGGTTCGTTGTTTCTCGTTTTTTGGTCGCTCTTGACTATTTTTTAATTATATTTTTTCTGTGATTCTCTAGGTTCCACTTTATGTTTCTTATTTCTGTTGCAGTTCAATTTTAACAAATTCTTTTCAATTCGATTTATAATATTGAATGCTTCGGCCAATTACCAACAAGCTGTGTATTTTGATACATATTTATGAATTTATTTATTATTTTCTTGAACCTTGTATTCTGAAATTTTCCACGTTGTACTTTGCTTTTTTTATTTATTTATTTATATATCTTCTTTTTACTTTTTATTTGGGTTTTAAACTATTTTTAATTGCTTTTCGGTATCGTTTTTATTTCTTATTTATTTATTTGGCTGGATTTCTTCTGTTTCTTTGTTTAATCATGTTGTGCAGTTTTCTTTTGGTTTAAATAAGTGTGAAATATCTTTTTATATTTTTTATCTGTAGCTTTCCATGATTTTTTTATTTATTTACTTTTAAATGTTCCTTTATAATTACATTTATCTCTTGTTCTTTTATTCGCATTGAGGTTAGCATTGCTCCACCGGGCATAAAATCCAACCTTTTATGAGAAAGAATACTTTACCTAGATAAAATGCGCAAAGCAGCAAATTCTGAGCTGGCAGTTAATGAACGTTTAAACAACTCCAACGTTCTATCATCGAGAACTAATCTCATATTTTCGCTGATTTGGAGCACGTTGTCAGGAAAGCTCAAAGTGAGTTAACTAAAATTTCTGCTTGCCCTATTACTAACTGCAGTAAACATTCTATTAAACTTCTTTCTCCTTTCAAAGTATTCTTGTAAAGAACATACAGAAAATTAACTCACCAAAAGCTAGACAGAGAAATTTAACCGCTTAACTTAACAGCCCGAGAATACTCGTGCATCGAATTATCGCATTTTTGGTTTTAAAACTAAAATTTAATCATTAATTATTTTAATAATTTTACACAAAAATTGCCTAGAATCCATAAACATCTCAAGTATTAGGGTAGACCGGGGCTAGTTGGGCCGTTTTTTCTTCTAAGAATTTTTAAAAAATTACAATTCAACATTTAAAATTTTTTTTAATGCAAACACTATCAGTGTACCTTCAGGAAGATTTCACCATAATAACATTTGAAAATATTAACTATTAATATTAATTTATAAGCTTAAGCTGATACCAAGTCGCGTGGCCCAACCTGCCCCGACTACGGGGTAAGTTGGTCCACATCACGGGGTAAGTTGGGCCCATCACTTATTTAATATTCTGGTAAGTTAGAATTGAAGAAACATAAAAAAATCTTATCATATTTTACTTTTCATTTTCTGCGAATGATAGCACAAGATATCCTAAAGGAAAATCTCTTTCATGCACCATTCCTTGATGAAGCTATAAAATTGTAAAATTAAGTGAAGCAAAAAACCAAGAAATTGGAAATACAAAATTAATAAGTTTTATGTGGAAAACAGAATTAAATGACTGCATCGTCACAATTTTCATCATTACAGCTTCACTTCTAAAACAGCAGCTTTCATTGCTTAAGAAGAAGCATTCCCTCTATCCGATTTTCTAACATAATGGCGAAACATCTTAGAAGGTAACCCTGCAAGAGAAACAAAGAAGCGTGTTGTGATTAGCGCAAAAAATTCTTCCATATTGTTATATTTAAGGCAGATAAATAATAATATTACTATTATATAAATTATAATATTAATTTAAAGACTAATATAAATAATATTAATTCAAAAAATAATATAAATAATATTATTAATTTAAATAAGTAAATAATAAATAATTTTAATAATATAATTAATATTAGTTTTCACAGTTATGTTACAGATACAAATCCGGTGCATTTTTACTCAACAAGAACCGAGATACAATTTTTAAATTTATCGTAAAATAATAATAGTGCATTCTGTTTTGCACTTTTTTAATGGAGATGGAATCAGCTTAGATTTTCTTAACAATTATCTTGCATCTTAAATTTGGTGCATATCCCATAAATTCAGATATATTTATATATCGCTATATTTACAGCACCATTGATTCAGATATATTTTACAGCAACATTGATTCAGATATATTTTACAGCAACATTGATTCAGATATATTTTACAGCAACATTGAAACATTATAGTTATTCATAATGGACATGCCATATATTAATTCGGTGTAATCCCATCTCAAAATTAAAAGAACATTTTAAAATCTTTAAAAAATATTACCAACACTGAACTTTAAATTCTATATGCATTTCAATTTAAAATATTTTAGCAAAATTATTGCCTTTTAATAACAATGGGATATTTGATATGATTTCAATTTGCAAATTTTAACCTTCATCAATACTTTCTTCCTTTGAACATAAAAGAAATTAAAAAAAGAATAAATATACATGAAATTGAAAGAACGCTTACATAAATGAATTGATTTCGAGACTTCATTCTTTACCATTCGGCTTTGGAGATACTACGTGGCATGTTCGCTCACCATTTCTACAGGATCAGCATTCTACGGGGCAAGTTGGGCAGCCGGCCGAACGTGCCCCATGCAAAGTGGCCCAACTTACCCCATGTCGCCATTTTTGTTTCCGATGGGTGTACGAATTTACTTTGAAAGTATTTAATTAAACAAACATCCCCTACAGTAACTATGAACAGTTATCTTTCAGAATATTATTTGTAAAAATGGAAATTGTAATATAAAAACATAGAAAAATAAGATTATTTATAAGGAAGGAAAGTTACTCACCTTGGCAAAAATTTGAAAATTCCAGCTAGTTCGTTAATAGACGCTGCTATTCCAATGACCTTTACGGGAAAGAAGGGAGGGTGGATGACACATACTTGGCTGGAGTAACAGCGCTATCTATCGGAAAATATTTTAAATAATCCGACTGACTCAACGTGCCCCTATGACCAACTAGCCCCGGTCTACCCTATATGCCTTCGGAGATGAATAAAAAGGACAACCGCTTTCCAAAACAGAAGGGAGAATCGTATTAGATAGCAAAGAAAATTATTAGGTTAAGTGGTTAAATGAAGAATTTGAAACAGTTCATAAAAGCTATAACTAGAAGCAAAGAAAGTATTCCTACCTCTATAGAAACTGAAAATAGATATAATTTGTTAGCAGTAGCAGTTGACTCTACCTGACAACAAGAAGCCACCAAACTACAACCCGTAATACTAAAATTCACTGAAAACTATAATTTACTTCTACAAAAAATTAATAGAAAGTTCTACGGAATTCATTCTAACCTCGCAAATGGATACATTCGTATCCATCCTACTGATGACGAATCCCACAAGGGAATTATTGACCTCTTAAGAAGAGAAAAATCATTTTTCTATCTGGTACAACCTACCTCGGAGAGACCAATTAAAGTTGTTCTCAAAGGAATTCCTCCCAGCACCAACCACGAATTAATTGAGCAATCACTCGAGGAACAAAACTTTCACGTTTTAAAAGTTGTTAATTTAAAACAACAACGCTCTAGACAACCCCTGCCAATGTTCCTAGTCGAACTCCCCAATGATAGAAACGCCCAAAGATCTACAACATGGAATCAGTCAGTAATATATCAATCACAGTTGAATCATTTAGAAAAAGAGCCGGTTTTACGCAGTGTTGGAATTGTAATTTTTTCCACCACAATTCTAATAATTGCCAAAGCGAAGCAAGATGCATGAAATGTGGAAAAACCCACAAAACAATAGACTGCAACTTAAAAGGCAAAATAGGAAATCCGACATGTATACACTGCAGAAAGACAGGCAATTCCAGATAGCATGTACACTTGCAGCAAGTTTGATTTTTCTTGATATTAACTTGTCATGACAAACATGATGTGGCAACTTTGCAGCAAATTTCCTGCAAAGTAACAAAGCATAATCGACCAACCCACTTGCTAAACAAGTTTGCTGTGAAGTTCTTATGACAAGTTTCACACCACGATTGAAAAAGAAGTTTGGAGCAAAGATGATACAGCACACTTACAGATAATCTTTGTCTCTGTTTTAAAAAACATCCGATTTTTAATCGCATGTCCTAGATCGTCCTTCTTTTTATTAATTCAATAAATCAATGATAAGTTGTAAAAGAACTGTCTTTTTTTATAAATAAAATTTGAAAAATTCTCCATCTTTCTACTAAATATAGAACTCGCGCTTTAAAGAAAACTGTATCGCCTTTTTCTTAATGTTGAAATTTTAACGTTCATAAACAAAATTAAACCTAAAAAACAGTCATGATTTGTAGAAAAATAATAACTTACAATTTATCCCATTTTAAAAGTAATTAGTTTTGAACCCTAATTTCATAATTTATTCTACTAACAAAACGTAGTTATTAGCAATAATCGCTCTCTCTCTCTCTTGCTTTGACTTCAAATCATATTCTCAACTCAAAATTTAAAAAATTAATGAAATCAAGAATACAGTTTAAAATAAATCGCAGATTCTAGCTGGCCAAGTGGTTAAGAAGACAGGTTTAGGAAGAGGGATGTCGGAGATTCGAATCCGAGGTTGTCTTCGTACTCTGTTTTTGATTTAGTTTGCAATGAGTTTGACGTGGCAAGCTTGTGACAAGTTTGACGCGTGTGACTAACTCGTTTGCATTAACTTGTTTTAAGCCTGCACTCTTGCCAGGTCAATCTTGTTGCAAGCTTGCAGATTTGCAGAGCACGATTGCTGCAAGCTGAAATTGCTATCTGGGATGTTGAATCCGGGAAAGGCTGCAAGGTTGCGAAAATTTCGCAAAACTGCGATCTACAAAATACTATCAACAACAAAACCGCACTAACTTCAACTCAAATTGGTCAAACCCCATCAATCACAAGCACAAACTGTAACCAAAAACATCCACAGCAATAATACAGTAACCTCTCACTCGATATTCATTCACAGATGCCGCCACCAGCTCTGAGTGTAGAGTCAGCTGCTTCTGAAATAAATGCAGTAGATAATATTAAAGGCGTTCTAATAATTATTAAAGAATTCGCCGAATTACTTAAAGCCTGCCCATATTTAATCACCATTGCAAAAAAATTGCAATCAGCAGCAAATGCTAATGTTAGAATAGCTACCTTCTTAGAAGAACTAACAAAAATTAAATAATAATGTCCGCTTCTGCATTTAATCTAAAAATTGTGTTCTGGAATGTTACCTGAATTCTTTCTTGAAAATCAGAGCTACGAGACTTTGTAGATAAGCACTCCCCTGATATTATTTTAGTACAAGAAACCCACCTTAGACCTCTCCAAAATTTCTGCCTTTCAAACTAAGCATTTTATAAAACTGATAGAACAAATCAATCCACTCAGAAGCCCAGTGGCGGAACCGCAATTCTGATCAAAAATCATCTTCGACACCACCACATCCAGATCCCCCGCCACTCAATTCATAGAAGCCACAATTATCTGACCCAATCTTGAAAATAAAGACCCTCTCATTATTGTTTGATCCGTTTCTCTTTACATTTGACATCGAAAACATCATGCAACTTGGCCCAAAATGCATGTTCTATGGATATTTTAATGCTCACAACATTAAGTGGGGTTCCGAAAAGATTACAGCTAGAGGAAAAAACTAAAATCCTTTGCTGAGAAAGCAGGACTTGATATTATTGACCCCACTAAATATGGACAATTTTCAGCTTCTTACTTTGACTTGGCCATCACCAAATATTTTTTCTATCCTTATGTTGTAAAATCTGTCCCACAACTGATCTCGGATCACAACCCAGTCATTATTAATTTTTATTTTAACTATCACATCCCTAAACCAGACAAAATTACTAAAACTAACTGGAAAAATTACACAATAGAATTATGTAATCTCTCATCCCCCCTTCATAACATAAACAACAAAGAAGATTTAGATAAGAGTGTAAACTCCCTCACTAAGTAAATTTTAAATGGCTTCCATATATAATAACTCTAAATATCTAGATCCTAACATTGTTGAAATAAATAATAAACTCATAGAAATCCACTCCCTCAGGAACAAATCTATAAGAAGCAAAATACAAGAAATCCTGTGCCTTCAATAAAGTCTACAACGAGCTTCATAAACAGGCCAAAAATCTTAATAAAGACTTTATCATTCTGAATGGAAAGATAAACTTATTGCTCACCAGCCAAATGACAGCACCCTCTGGGATACTGCTAAGAGAAGGCTCAAAAAACATAATAAAATATCCGCCCTTAAAGGACCCACCAGTGTCGCCATCTCAAGCACTGGTAAAGCAGAAATCATAGCTGCAGTCTACAAAATCATTTCACGCTTAACAACCTTGCTGACACAGCAACAGAAAACCTTGTATTTCACTCAATTAATGAATTCAATAATCTTGAGAATTTCCCACCCCTGCCAAATCCTAAACCAACTGACATAATTAAATATATAAAAAATTCACCTCGAAGTGATGATATCACAAGCAACATGCGTAGAAATCTTCGAAACGGATTCAGCACTGTTGCAGTTTTCTTAGATATACAAAAAGCATTTGATGGAGCCTGTATTAATGGTATAACATATAAACTCACAAATCACACAAAATTCCCAATTCTCTCATTAAGTTTATCATTACTTTCCTAGCAAATAGACAATTTAAAGTACGAAGTGGAAACTCTTTCTCCAAACTTCACTCAATACGGGCCGGCGTGCCACAGGGGGTGAAATTAAGTCCCAGCCTTTATTCTATATTTATTAATGACATTCCGCAAAAACACAACACTACACTTTGCATTTATACCGATGACACGACGATACTGGCAAAAAATAAGAATTTAAAATTGATTGCGAGCGCTCTTAACAGTCATCTCAAAGACCTCGAATCCTGGTTCTTTAAATGGAAGTCTCAGTCGCTGGTACTCAACGAAACATCTAACTAGGTCATGAAAAGTGTCACCTCATCGGCGCTCAATCATTGAAATGAAGAAGAAAGTGGAAGTGAAAGAAACGCAAACGTCTGTTCGTTCCCCTCCTCATTACCAATACTCTATGGACTGAATCCACAGCGGGCAATAACATTAAACTAAACAACCTGTCATTATGGCAGTTTTAATTTGTGTTCACCAGCCCAGATATGAAAACCCAGGCTTTATATAAAACACTGAGACTGCTACATTACATTTCGAATGGATTCCCATAAATTAAAAATTTAAATAGTAAATGTTTGAATTAGAATAGTGGTAAATCTTTTATATACACATCTGTGTACAATTACATGGTTGCTTTTTTATACATCATTGGATGTTTCAACTTTCTTTGGTAAATGATTACAGATTTCTTTGAAGATGATGAACATCAAATTCCAGGTAATCTCACTGATGCCTCCAAATATTTGATGCGTTTTAATTACGTTGCGGTGTTTTTATGAGATTCTGCTGAAAGATCGCGAATGCTTTATTTACTGTAATATTCTGTAAGTCGTTTATTTGCCTTTGAAATATCCAGGAAGGAAATATTGCTGGTTTTAAAGATAATATTTTACTGATATAATTGCACATAAAATTACTACATTGAAGAATGATCTATTTCCAGGAATGCGGAAAGACCGCGACTCGTTCTAAGTGGAATTAATGGAACCTGCATGATGCAAGAGTCAGAATGTAAAGTTGTGATACAAGATGTTCCTTACAATACCCTCTGATGAGCCAGATAACAGCAGAATTATTGCAAAATAAAAGTAATAAAAAAAGCCAGAAAAGTACCGTAGCTGCCATTAAACAAAGTGTTATATAATGCTGTTTAGCACAGTTTGAGGCATTTCTTCCTTAAGGTTTCATATTAACTTTGAGACTGAGTATCAGTGCATAAGCACTGGTACTCAAAGATATATCAAGTCAAGTTTTGAAAGAACTTAAAGAGTGTAAATATTACAACGTAAAATAGACTTGTTTCGGTTCGCAGACCGACAAAAATCAAAATTCCGAAGTACGCAGATACACTACTGGCCAAAATTATTGCAAGATTGGTAAAATGAGAAACATTTTATGTTAATTTGAATACATTAATTCACAATCAGGTGTGGAGAATCGTTTGACATACAGTAATTGGTGCTCACATATTGCAGTGAAGATTTTGTCATGAGGAAATTTAGGGAACCGTCTAGAAATTGGTGAAGACAAAAAGGAATTCGTCGTCTCTCCGCTTCATTGAAAGCTGATAATGATTTGAAATTTTCATCAATAGTTTTGTTTCTTATTCACATTGTTTACATGCGTTTTCATAGAAATAGCATCTATATTGGGGAAGATAAAAAAAGTTTCTTTAAAAAGTCCCAAATTATTCCTCATGTTATAATAGAGCTTTCAGCCAAATTATACGAAACTTGCATGATATATGGCAATGTTATAGCAAACGAATACACTAAAATTTGAAGTAAATACTTTGAATGTTTGTGGAAATAAGAGTATTTGTAGTAAACAATTTTTACCTTCGCTTGTGCGAAACGTAACTTAACTTTTCTTCGTGAAGTCGAAGCCAGGTATCTAAAGCAGTTTATATATAAGTTCCAGTTGAATACCATTAAGATTCAAAAATCTTTCGGCATTGCATCGAGCAGAATTTGTGTTGTTTTCTAAGAAAAACAAAATGATGAGGTTTTCCACCAAATCAATATTTTTGTACATGAATCTTCGATACTTAACAGTCGAATTGCGACTTTAATTACGCATTTAAATTATAAATACACATGGGTATTCAGGATATTTAAGTATAAAAAAATCAATATTGCTGTTTAAAGATTCAAATTTAATAAAATATACATTTATGCAAAACCCCTCATCATTTTGATTCTCTTAGCAAACAACACAGATTCTGCTCGTTGACATGCCGTCCGATATCTAAATCTTAAAAATCTTTCTTCAACTGGAAATTTTATACGTGATGCTTTAGATCCCTGGCGTCGACTTGAAGAAAGAAAAACTACGCTATGTTCCACGCATGCGCAGGTAAAAATTGTTTACTACAAATACTCTTATTTCCTCAAACATTCAAATTATTTATTTGAAATTTTAATATAATGCTTTGCTTTAACACTGTCAGTTATTCTGTAAGTTCCGTATGATTCGGTTGAAAATTTTGCATGTCATAAACAAAAAACACGATGAAAGATTTGGGATTTTTTTATAGAAACCTTACTATTTTCTCGAATATACATGCTATTTTAACAAAAGTGCATGTGGGCAATGTGCATAGGAATCAAAACCACTGATGAAAGTTTCATTATCAGATTCCAATGAAGCAGTTGTAGAAGAATCCTTTCGCCTTCATGAAAGTCTAGACGGCCTCCTCAATGCACTCGTGACAAAATCTTCACTGCAAAATGTTTGTGCCAACGGTGCCCGAAGATTCTCCCCGAATTCTTGTGAACCATTGTATTCAAATCACCTTCAAATGTTTCCCATTATACCAATCTTGCAATACTTTTGGGCAGTAGTGTTGGTTTATTTTCTATGTGGGTCAGTTGAAAGCCGTCTGGATCACCGAAAACTATAAATTGCTTTGTATAAACACAATGTCTTGGGGGTACATGGGGGTTGAAGTTCGAGGATGTGTTTCGCACGCTTGAATCCAGTTTCACTGAGCCTTGTGTTTTCCTCCTGTTTCTTATATCGGTGTTTTTCTGTCTTGTTATAGTTGTTTTCATATTTGACTCCAGGCCAGGTAAATGATACAATTTTTTTACCGAATATTTTAATGTTTTCTATATTTTTATGCGTTACTTCATGCGTAATTTGTTCTTTAAGTTCATCTATTGTCAGTAAGGAAAAGTTTTCCCTTTTTCTTTCAGTGACGCAAAATTAATCATCTGAGTAAAAAAAAGAAGTGTTGGAGGACTAATCTAACTTGTTCTGTCCCAGGTGTGAATTTATAAAATTTCAATCGACAATAAATTCTAAAATTTTATTAAAAAATATAGAATTCAAGTGAGTAGGTATGCAATCTAAAATACATTAGAAATTTTTAAGAATTAAAACCTGAATGATTTCAGTAATTTATACTGAATGGCTTGAATAATACGCGAAAATATTGGGAAAATGCAGAATAATTGGCAACGATTTGAAATTATAAAAATTGGCTGCTTCGGTGACAACCTGTTATAAGCACTGTCTACCTACAACTACAAGGTCAAAAAATATCAGTACACAAATAACAAATAATATAAAACAGAATTCATACGTTGAAAACACGTTACCCCTATCCATTACCTTTAAAAGATAGTTGTTATGATAATTTTGAATATTATTTGAATAGCCTAGAAATAGAATTCTCCTATCATCTTTGGAAAAAGTGCGCCAATTATATCTTAAAAATAAATATATTTTCAGATTCAATGGTATTCATATAACATTTGTATTAGATTAAAGAAATTTTTTCACTTTTTAATCGTCTTGAGAGACATTTGAATTTATCCGACAAAGTTTATATTACTAGGTAAATATTTGAAATCCAAGAAAAAGGAATGGACTTTTTTAAAATTCCACAAATCTTACTTTTAGAATAATTCCTTCACTTAGTAAGAATTTCGAGATATTTTTTTATATTTTACCCAAGAATTATAATATTTTTTTCCATAGAGAACAGTGTGAAGGAAATAAATAAATTGATCAAGAAATATACAATCGATTATAATGAAATTTCAAGGCTATAATTGAAGTCTATTTCCTTTAAACTGTACATTTCAATACTTTGCAGATTTTACTTTCCACGCTTAGGGTTTTTGTCTCGCTAGCAAGCGAAACTCGACCACCATGTAACGTAGCATTCGAAATATATTTTCTAACTTCACATGTCCCGTAAAATATTCTCATGAAGAAAGAAACTTACATTGAGCCGCTGGAAAAATACGGTGAGAAACATTTTCGACTTGCCGTCAACTAAAAAGGTTGAACTCACACTATTTAAAACAAACTCGATTTTATTTACGGCCTTTCCTATGGCTTTTTTATTTTATATAAATATAATATATGATTAAAAATAGTGGGAACTATTCCATACTGAAATGTTTAATGCTTTAAAATGCGATTGACTGAGTTTGTTTATATGTTTGCCAATGCTCGACATTTTTTTTCAGAAATCATTTTCAATTGAATAAAAATTAAACAATGAAATGAGTTTTCTTGATACATAAAATATAATAGTCAATACTAGTTGCTCCGTGAAGAGCTACTGGTCTATTCGCACCTCTAGCAGTGTAGTGGAGCCGGAACTGATCTGGACGATTTTTATACGAGAAATAAGCAAGAAAACATTGTAAAAGCCTCCTTAAAACAGCGTGTTTTTTATATTCATCGTTTAGAGCGTTCCAGCAAAGTTTATTTTGCTTTTATATCTCTACCCATCGCAGTTTTTAAAGGTATTCAGTGTTGTCATTGCTCATCCTGGAGGGGGGGAGGTAGAGGGGAAGGTATCATCATTCATATTCTCACTCTGTGTAGGTCAGGAACACACTTCTATAACATTTTTTCTATAAACTTTGTTCTCCGTTTGCTGGTAAACCATTAGAATAACGTTAAAAATGTAAGAAACTAAGGATAATTGACCCTAGTTTCATTTTTTAATTTTTCTCGAATATTTGATTGTTAGTATCATAAAAGGATTTGCGTTTTTTGCATGAGAGATATACTTATGTACCATGATATCTCGTTTAATCGTAAAATAAATGTATTTCGCGAAATCATTGAGGCTCAAGCATCCCTAACCTTAGGAACATTTGATCTGATATTAAGGGTACTTGGCTCTAGATATTAGATGCTGCATGCAAGGAATACTTAAATTCCTTCGATAATTTGTATCACTGAAAATTTAGATCGTAGGTTGAAACTATTTATCTGAAAGGGTCTTAATTATTAGAAAATATTAATGAAACTAACATTTAAATTTAAATAATATGGCATTTATAAAACGCGATAATTATTAGATAATATATAGTTATTAAATTAAACCATTTTGTTTTTTAATTTAAATTTAGTTATTAAATTAAATTAGTTCGAAATTAAATAAAATACTAAATTAATTAAATGATAAAAATTATAGCAATGGAACTAGTAACCTAGGAATTTCACTAGCACGTTGAAGAATTGTCGGTTTTGGAAATTTAGAAGATAACAGAATAAAACCAAAATGAAAAGAAAGAATCTAAAAAATGTTGTACGAAAAGAGAAATTGTACAAGTTTAATATACATACTCGTTTTTCGTATTATTTTAATAAAAACAAAAGAAAAAAAATAAATTCTACGAAAAAATTCAGGCCAACCGAAACAGTGAAAAATTAAATAAAATCAAACGATGACAAACAGTTCGAGTAAAAGTTTTTTACGGAAATAAGAAAATAATAAAAACCAGGAAATTGCCACAGAGGAAAATATAAAATAAATAAATTTCAATTCGTTTTAAAATTTTTACTAAAATAATTCTTTGTAATATTTAAAATTATCACATTAAAATTTTTTCTTTAAATAATTATTTACAAAATATTTTTAAATAAGTATTGAGAAATGAAAGGAATCTATGATAAAATCGATAGATTAACTATACAATGAAAATCTTGACTGTATTTGTTAAATAAATTCCGTTACATTCCTGCAATATTAAATCGAAATTTTCGATATTTTGTTTGCAACAAACTTTCTCAAATTATTTACATTACTCTATTTAATTTGATTGAGAGATTAAAAAATTAAATTAATATGAATAAATTTTTAATAATTAAAATATAAATCAAAAATTTGTATTTGCATGAAATTTAAGATATCAAGACAGTTGGATAAGCGTAGTACTTTATTATAATTAGATATCACTTTGATGGCAATAGCTAATTAGAACAGGAGTAACAATCAGCTTTCCATCGGGGAGCATTTAATCATCGAACGTAATTTTCCACATAAAAAACGTATCGCAGCGATTTAAATAAGTAGCTTTATGTATATGAATTCGAAACATCCGTTGACTTATTATCAGCAGTGCAAAACCTAAAAATAGCCTCAAAACATTCAGCCCTCAATATTTAAAACTTACAAGAACTAACACCACGCCTTTCTAAAACAGTTGAAAGACAGGATTCTTTTCAAGCCAAGACGAGTTATTTGTACCTTATATATATAAAATATGTTCTTAAAAATTGTGGTAATTATTAAATACGGAAATTTTTACTACTTTACAATGTGAATAAATTATTTCTGAATGTGTGTTATCTAAATAAGGACCTGGTTTCCTTCGGTCAATTAGTTCGGGATTCCTTTCTGATATCCACGGCATAACTTTTGCTAGTTGTTTTCATATAGACTTTTAAACTTTTGTTTGCTAATTTGCTGGAAGTCATTTGCTAAATGACAGTTGTTTTTGCTCATTTTAAGGTAACGTACACCTGATATTTAAAGAAATGCGCATTATTTTGCAGGAATTCCTTGTTCTATTTACAAGATAATTTATTGAAATTTCTATACAACGGACACACTGCGTTCCAAGAAAAATCGTCCGCTCTGAAGGAAATTTCATGTCTAGAAGTTTAAAAAAGCCATCTAACAATGCCTAATTCGTTATTACCGGTAAAATGAACTTTAAGTTTCATTTAAAAAAAATTACTCTATTTGACAATGTCTTCTTTTTCGATACAAAGAAACAATTAGTGTTTGTTTGAATGTTAGCTATTGCGGATGTATCGTTTTTTAAAAAAAATTTTGTTTTTTAATCGGAAGAGTTAATCCTAATAGATAAATAGATAGTTAGTGAGCAATGAACAATATTAACATCTATTTTTCCTGAACTCTATTAAGTAGAAAATATCATTTGCTGTTGGTCGTCACCCATATAACCAGCTTCTTTGTCATATTCTGATTCAGCGCCTGAAAACCAGAAATAAACCCTTGAATACTCGACCACGATAGATGCCAGAGTTTACTTTTTTTCTCCATATTGTGAAAAAAATATTAATTTCGGTCTACTACGATGATATTTTAAACATAATTTAATAGAAATTTATTGAAATCTGTGCTTATTTTAATTTGGACGTTAACGGATTGATAGAAAAATTCATTATTTATTTAATAGCTACGTAATCTTCCTTATGTTTCGTAGTGCTTCTGAGCAAAACTTGGAATAATATCTGTTGAGTAGTTTAGATTTCTCTGGAGTGCAAAAAAATGGCGATTCAGTTTTATTCGTATATACACTATGTGATATGCCCGGCGTCGCTCGGGTTAAAAATGTTTTTTAAGTATAACCACTTTTAAAACTTTAAACTAAATTGTACACTTTATCGCTGCAGCATCTTTCGTTGATTTTCGTTAACCCTCTCTCGCGTTGTTTGGTCCCTCGACAGGCAGCTAAACCCCTCTCTTCTCTTTGTTTTTGTTTGAGCCATCTGACAGGAGTCTGTCAGCACTCGAGATTGCATTTTCACATCCTTATCACGGCTACGTCGAATACAGAAGTCTCTTCATATCATTATTTTTTTAACGCCATGATCAAAGTATCAGCCTGTTTTTTTTTCTTTTTCACAAGAATCCTTCCTTTTAGGAAGGATTCTAGTGACAGAGAAACTGACACTTGATTTTTCATATGATACATTTTATTTGTTTACGCTGAGAAAATAATTTCTCAGCGTAATAATTCTCGAATTAATATAACACATGACTCAACCTTATATATAAATAAGGTATAACACAGGATAAAACAATAAATATGGTATTTTTTCGAGTATTTCCATCCCTCAGTCAAAACTTCATATAAAAAATAATCTATTGAAATGCAGATATTGAAATATTTGAAAGACAGTTTTTATGACAAGGCAGAAGATTTCCATATGAAGGTGGTTTCAAAATGCGATAGCCGAAACGAAAAACAAAAACGAAAGTTCTACATTTTATATAGAATATATTCTTTCCAAAACACTTACACACATTTCTCATTCACTTAAAATATGGTTCGTAAAAGTTTTAAAACAGGCATTAAATTTTCAAGCTATTATCTCGAGAAACCTTCGATAATATGTTAATAACAGGTTAACTAAAATAGAATTAAAGTTACTGTTAGAAAAAGGCGTCTACCTCAAATAAATCCCCGTCATCCCTTACTGTGGCGCTGCGATAGTTTGAAAAGGTTAAACATTTCCCGACTGCTCGGACGCGAAGTGTACGATTGACTCTCTCTTATGCCGGTCTTAAATAATTAGATTTAAGTCCAGCAATTTATAAACACAGAGTTGTTAACTTTTGTGTCATGTTCTGAGATGTTAATCAAAATATATATTAAGCATTTTGTTATTTGAAAATAGTGGTAAAAATAAAAAAATAAAACTTGAAATGTGAATTAACTACGTTTTATTACATTTTATAAAAATATAATTAATGGTAGGTAATTCACCTCAACGGCGGCTAGAATAATTGTCTGCGAGTCAGGGATTTGTTGCCCTCCACTTTTTTGCGGAAAAAATGTAAATTTTCTTTCATTTTACCTGCTTAAAACTAGGAATTATGAAAAGAGCAATAGTCACCAGTAAAACTAGATAAATTTGTAACTAAAATTTCGAATTTTGTTCTATATATATAAAATGTTTTCTTTGTGGCAGTCGTTAAATAAAAAACAGGCAGAGTTATTAAGTAATTTTCATTTATTATGGGAGAGTGACGGAATGTACGTATATCTTGGTTCAAGTTTCAAGTAAAAAAGCGAGCAGAAAATCTCTGCATTTCCTCAGGTAGGGATTTAACATATAGACACGCGATCAAAGTGAAGGGAATAATAGCTATTTTTAGTAAATTAAGTAAGTGTTTTAGGGGAAAAGCATGGCGGCAATATGTCGCTGATTTCACGAATTGTGCAGGCATCTGGAAGTAATTAGAATAATCTTTTAGTAAAAAATATGCCAAACCGAGAGATTTAATATTCCTTCAACGCGGGAAATAAAACGAAACTGGAGTTTAAGAAAAGTGATTTTTAGAATACATTAATATTGTAGTAAGATTTTAAAATATATATTAGAATTTGAAGAAAAATTAAGTGAGATTATTACATATATGTCTATTTTGCTGTCTTAGATGTCTATAAAATATCTCCCCCCCCCGCATTTTTCCACTAACTCGCCGTCACTAGCTAAATTCAGAGACCAGTAATTTTATTTGTCTAAAGTTTTGTTTAATTAAATGTCTATTCTGACATAATCTTCGGCAGGTACTGGTGAATGTGCTACTTAAATAAATACATCAAATTCATTTCAGAATATTAGCTTTTTATTTAGGAATCAGCGAAAATAATTCTATGTTGATAACAAATAACAAAATAATCTATGTTGAAAACAGAAACTAGTATTCGTCTATTCAGAAGCTTTGAGAAGTTCCAAATCTAAACAAAGCATTTTAAAAATAAAAGACTTTTCTCAGCCAGTAGTTACGTCGGCTTATCATGAGTGAAAGTGAAATGTTTTTCATCGTGTTAAATAATATAATCCATAATCAGAAGGTTTAAACAATAATTTATTCACCGCTTACCTTCGTTTCTCCGCACTCTTCTCGATCCGTTGCCAACGCAACTTAAATAAAAGGTGGATCATAGATTTTAAAGGCCAGATACTCCAAAAGCACATGCAGGCAACCCAGATAATAACACGACTGACACATTCTCAAAATTAGCACCTTAAATTGGAAATAGTTATGAAATTCTTGCAACTCTTTCTTTTCTTAAAAAAAATATAAATCGAGACCTATAAAATAATTGGAGCCTCCGTTGGCGGGCTTATGAAACTGGAAACGGAGTCAAGGATTTCCTTTCGTCTACTAATCTTGAGCTATTGACTCTAAATAAATATTTGGTTTAAGTAGTGACATGACATGGTCCATCCGTAGCTTACTTGCATCGTTTTAATATCGCTTCTACTCCATTATGTTTATGTGGTATCATTGGTAATGCCGACCATTATAATTTTGATTGTAGACTTACAGCTGATATCCATTTAAAAAAGCTTCCAATATCTTCTAATAATAAAGGAGAATGTGTGTGTGTCTCTGTGTTGGTCCTCCATAGGGCAGACCGCTGGACTTAGAGTTACGAGATTCGGCGGAAACATAATTTGAAAGGGGTGGGAATGTACACCTCTGAGCCCGTTTTTCAGCTTTTTATTAAAATTTTAATCAGTTAAAATTTAGTCGAAATTTCGGCGTTTCTCATTAATAACTTTGGAATAAATTACAGCTCAAAAGTTATTTTTGCACCATCTCAGAGTGCAAAAAATTACCTTTTCAAATATATACAATTTTTCTTCAATTTTAATAAGTTTTAAATATATTTTAGGCATAATTTACAACAAAACATTTCGTTGTTGCAAAGCAATTGAAACCGTTTTGTTTGTTTAAACATATACTTAATTGCTTATTTCTCTTTCATTGTTCGAAATTGGGGTAATATCGTAATGCATCATTCAATCATATTTTATTTCATCAAAAATTTTGGGAAATTTTTATTGCGTATATTGAGAAATATATCCATCAAGCTGAATAATTATGGTTACTAAGTTTCCATTCTTTCTTCAGCATGTTTTAATCCAGCTAGCATGCCGCTGGGCATAAAATACTCTGCACCCTTTTAATGTTGAAATCGAATGCATATTTTGCAAGTGGAATACGAAAGTGAAGATGGTGCTGACAGCGTGCAATTAGATGTTATATGACATGATAAGTTATTTTACTCCAAACTTATTCGCCACAGCAACGGGAGGAAGTTTGGCTCCGTACGTATGATTCTACGTACAAAGAGCCACATAAACGGCGGATGTTCAGTACAATCGGTTTTCGAAGCTGGAATCCTCTGGTCGATGTCGGGACCTTAGCACTGTGCAAAAACTATACAGGGAGTGTGAAAGTTTTAAAACAATCTGGCTTGATGGCAGTAGAGAATCTGTGGTCTGATATCTTGTTTTAATTCTAATCCTACTGCCAGAAGATCACATATCTCTAATTCTTTCTTTAGATATCTAGAACAAAACTATTACGAAACCAACTAAAATTCCTTGTTTCTCCCACACCAGAATACATAAGAAAGAGATAAAATGCCCTACATTACGTCATGTATTATTAAATTAATGAAAATAATGTGACTCAAGCGATGTAAATCGAGTGTAAATATTTATAGGGCTTAATTTTTATTCGATATCAGTAACACTCATGGAGTTTTGTCTATATACTTCTGATTTTTTAAAAAATTTCCTGTATCAGTAAAATTTACACATTGTAGCTTTTAATCAAGTTATTTAAATTCTGCGTGAAATATCCTCTTTATTTGTGCTTTTTATTGAGTTGAAAATTAATCTCCCTCTCAAAATAGTTGTCAATCATATAAAGGATATAATCTGTGTGTATGCCACAAGAACTCCTCAGAAACTCCATTTCTAGATCAACTGTGCTAGTTTCAACTTCCAAAATTGATTTATTCTTAAGATATTTAATGAAATAAATGAAATTGAACCAAACCTTTGTTTTCGCTCAGTTTTTCACCAATAACTTCTGAAATATTTATCGCACCAAAATGATTTATATCCCATTTTAAAGAGCAAACTATGATAATTTTAATGATGCAAACTAAATTGTCAAACAATTTCTTCACCTATTTTAATAATTTTTTAAAAATTCATTTTAACTACAGTTTTTAACAATGCTTTGTATTGTTGTAATTGAATTGAAACCAATTTTAATGTTTCATTAAATCCTTCACTCGGACGCTTGCTACTGTTAAATTTTGATAAAAAAAAATATCGCTTTGGACATTAAGTAACAGGCAGCGTTTCTACTTCCGCTTTATCTCGTAGAATGCATTCCTTCCACTCCGATGACAGGTAGTACCCCGGTAGCAGAGGGGGTCGTCGCATAAACCGCTCGTAATGGGAGTTATTATGCGGGGCCACAGTGCCTGACTATGCTGTCGTGGCGGCCGGTTATTCATTTGTCGCCCGAACGGCTGAGCTCTAGGCCAGGGTTTTCCTTGTGTGATTTCCTTATAATATGTACTATCAGAAATCCAATGACGTTAGTTTAGTTACTATGCGATGTTTTATTTATTTTCTTAACGGACTGAAATATTAAAGCATATTGTTTTTGATGCATTGGTTCGTAATATAAAATTAAAATTTTAAAGTTTATTGCAGTTTTCATGTGGTCTAATTCATTTATAAAAACGTTATAATCTTAAATATTTATGATTTGATAAATTTTTATTCAACTTGAAGATATTTAGTTATTACATCAGTATCTTTTGATAAAATCTTAGGTCTGTCAATTTCATTTTCATTCTAAGAATGATTCCTTTCTTTTTGCATGTTTTGCATAACTTTTGCACCCTAGGCCGATTATTCTATCCACACTTTGAATTTTCGATCCACCCTATTGTGCACCTCAATTATTTCTTATATCTTAAAATATTTTTTATTGCATATTTAATTATTCTGTACCGAAATCATACACCATACTATCTTTTCTCAATTTTGCTTAATAATGTTGGTTTCTTATTACCAAAAGGTTTAATTTCGTAGAGTTCAAGCGCTATATAACTTTTTAACTACATTATTGTGCCTGCAATTGCACATGTGAGAAACATTTAAATTCAGAAATAATAAATTTACGATCATTATATTGTCTCATCTGTATTACAAGCGCAGCGAATTTATTAATTAATTTATTTTTTTAATTTATGAATTTATTAATTTAATTTATCGTAATTATCAATTTGTTTTAGGGAGTTAAAAAAGGATAATATCAAACAACTTGATTCATCATTAGATTAGCAGAATTATTTATAGTTTTTAAGGGATATTTTGAGACAGCTGTTCTGTTGGAAAGCAATATAAATAAAATCCTGAAAGTTGGGATAGGAATATTACTCCCGTCCTCATATACAGTCTGCAGCTTTAGGATTCCTGAAAATATGACTCTTATTTTACGTAAAGAGCATTTTTAACAAGAAGGTATTCGATAATTTTTGTCAAAAATAATATAGCATATTTCCGGGAAAAAAATCCTAGGAAAACATCTTTTATTTACTGCATTTGGAAGATTTTCAATTTTTTGCATTACTTTCTTACAATCCGCAATGCAAATAGTGTTTTATAATTTATCGGTTCATTCTTCTTGAAATACTTTTATTTTACGATGACAAATAATATCCACCAAAAATAAAAATTGAGATTCAAACAGAATTGAAACTTTCTTATTATAGCGATTAAAGTAAGAAGCATTATTTAAATAAATTTAGTAGGGTTTTCGAAAACATACGTGAAGCAAAGAAATTTCATTTTCTATAGTTGTTTTCTTTTTAATTAGCTAATCAAACTGGTTTTTCCTTTTCGGCCTTTAAAGCACTTTAAACCCTTTGGGTAATTGGGCCAACGTGGATTTAAAAAAATATCTAATTGGTAGTTTGAAGAATATAGTTAGAAATTACATCGTTAAATTTATTTCTTTACCATTTAGAAAATACAAAGAAGCATAAAAAAAGACCGCAGATGATATCAATAACATTAAAAATATAAAAGCTCATAGAACGAAAAATATATATTTCTCCTGTTAATTAATTATCGTGCATAATATTCGAAACTACAGTAATAAAACCTGTTTCTAATTGATAGTTTATGTCCGGTGGAAGTTTAATGTTTGCAGATACTCCCAGAAGAAGGATTTTTCCTGTGATGAGAAAGGCTATATCTCCGAAACATTTCAAACTAGCTGTATACCCGGTGTTGTTCGGTCTTTTTAGTATGGAAACGTTGTGGAAAATAGGAAACTAAGAGCACAATGACCTATTTTCGCTTTTGGAAAATTAAAAATAATTCCCGGATTGTTATCCGAATTACAAACCTCGCCAAAAAGCCACTTATTAACGATAGGTGTCTCTGCTAGCTGTTCCACAACAAATACGAATTTACCATCAAGTTTGGATTTCTACAGAGTTATAAACTTTTTCTGCGATTCACTTTTAGTTATTTAAATGCTTCATAGTTTTTCTGATCAAAATCTGTTGAAAACCTCTTCAGTAGTTCTCATTTCTATATCTTACATACTATTTATGCATTTTACTTTCATGCATGATTGCTTAGCGTTCAAAGTTTGGCAGAAAATATTGAATTGCCCATGCGCAATGGAGTCCATCAATACCCAGCCCATCGATAACCCAGCATCTAAAACTATTATATTTATACTTCTCTGGCTAATCCGATCGCATTCCTTTTTTCAATTTTTGATTTGTATAGAAACTGCAAAGGTGCTCCCAAACTAAAAAACAATTTTCAACAGTCATTTGACCATCAGCGAGCCAGATTTTGAAGTTAAAATGTTGTCGTTTTGCCTTTTTTTATTTTACCTTTAATTAATTTTTGACGCAATGCAAGGAAATAGAAATCAGTCTTTGTTTTCTGATATTTTACTATATTCTTAAAAATCTTTAACATTTATGGAAAAAAGTTTTTTTCAAATTGGATTTCGAACTTCTTTTTATTTTTTATTTTACGGTGACTACACAAGTCTCATTATATCATCGTTTTCTTATTACCTTGGTCCAAGTACCATGGCGGAAGAACATCTCATAGTGTTCTTCTTATCCTCTCCAGGACTTATTAAACTTAAATGCCTATGTATACTCTTTCGAATCATTTAAAAATTTGCAAAAATTAAATGAAACATCGCCTAGAGACAGTAATTAAACTAACATTATTTTAATTCTGTGCGTGCGTATTAAATGATGTTTATGGCACGAAATGGAAACGGAAGTGAAAATTCTGCCTTTCTGTTCATGTCCAAGGAAGCAAGATTTTTATCACAACTAACAATGGAAAAAGACGAGAATGAAGGAATTGATGAAACAATAAATTGGATTTGAATTTAATTACAAAAATACAATGTATATTTACAAATTGTGTTTAAGTTGAACTTTGAAATGTGTATTAAAATTGGGAAGAACACTGAATGGCAATGAAATCGGTGCCATTAAGAAGATAATTTTTTAAGATAAAATATGAGTAATTTCCTTGGGAAGTTTATCTCAGACGTTTTTGGCAAAAACTTCAAGGGAAAAAAAGCCGAAAATTTGATTTATTTTTCTAATTTAATTATATATCTCAAATAATTAATTTTGAAAGATAAAAACAGCGCATTTGACCTAAAAATGCACCCTGGCATGGCATGTTCAAATTTTCAATAAAAAATAGTACCCGTTCAATAAAAAAATCTGTCGAAATGCAGGGATTGAAAAATTTAAAAGAATGTATTTATGACAAGACAGAATATTTTCATAGGATGATAGTTTCAAAATGCCACAGGCAAACCGAAAATAAAAGTTGTATATTTTACACACAAAAAAATTCTTTTTCCATATCAGTTACACACATTTCTCATTCATTACAGCTTTAGACCATGTATAAAATATGAAAGTTCTATCTCGAGGAACCTTGAATAATCCTTTTATAGGAATTATCTCGCAGAGAAATGAAGGTATTGTTACGATTTGTAACCGCTATCAATACCCTGCATGCGGGTTTATACAAAGCCTAGAACTGTTTCAAATACGAAGTAAGCGATTAACTATTAATCTTGGTTACTTTTGCCGCTCTTAAATTTAATAGCAGCAAATAATTTATAACTTCGACTGCACGACAAATTACCACCAATTTTATTAAATTTAATAGCAGCAATTAATATATAACTTCGACTGCACGACAAATTACCACCAATTTTAAAAATCAATCAATACTTAAAAAACATTTACCTGTTTTAAAATAGCGGTAATTAAAGTAGTACTTTGAAATCAGAATTAACCGTCTTTTCATTACATTCTTATCAAAATAACATTACTATTTTGCAATTCACATAAAAGGCTGCTAAAATAAGTAGCATCTAATAAAAAGGCGATCGCCCTCCGCTTTTTATGGAAAAAATTAAATTTTATTTCATTCTAGCTGCCGGAAATTTGAAATTATAAAAATGCAATATTGTCCGATATAACTAGATATTTATACAACTAACTTTATAATTTTTTCTCCTATACTACCGAGAATTCTTTGGAGTCTATGAATATTTCTCCCCTCACATTTGTCACACAATCTCCGCCACTGGCTAAATTTGGCGACGAATAATTTTCTTACCTTATCTATTTTTTTTTAGTTTCATCTTTTGTTTAAACAAAAACTCTTTGAGCTAATAATAATTTTTTTAAAAATGAACTTAAAGGATAAATATAAAATTTTACATCAGTATATAAAATTATATATTTTATATGCTTATAAAATACAATTTTATTGTAGCGATTATTTGTAAGGTGAGTCAATAACGGCAATAAAATATGTTAGTATAACGCACATAGACATTGCATGCGCAAATCCCAAATCTGTCTATAACGTTACATTCTCTAGGTACCTGCAATTCCGGTATAGAGAGGTTCTACTGCACCCAATTTCATTTATCGGAGTCATTGCATTTAGGAGTTATCGTTTTCACATACATTCGCATATATAGACTGAAAGACAGTCAGCCCGTTAACAGATTTGGTCCAAATGTTGACGTAGATCTGCAATTCTGGCGATAAAACTGTGTAATAAATTTTAACCACCTATCTAATTAAGTTTTTGAGATTCCATGTTAACACGGTTACACACAGACAATCTATGGGCGAATTTCGGCCAAAGGTTTATAGAAATTTAGACATTTTGTGTAGAGAGCACATATAAAATTTCATCGCTCTAATTCAAACCGTTTTTGAGTTATCGTGTTCACAGACAGACATAATTCTAAAAATGTGGGTTTTTTTTTTATCTCAGGGAGAGAATCTTTTTTCTTCATCAGAGGAAACACGGAGATTCATAAAAATCTCGAGTTCCAATTTTTTATAACGATTACAATACTTTCTCTTTGTATGCTTCGTATACGATAAAGTAAAAATGTGCTCACACATAAATACATCTTTCAAAATTCTTTCTGCAAATTTAGTGATGTAAGAATCGTTATGCACAGGAAGTAACACACTGCAGGGCAGATCGTTGAACCCCTATAGGCACAAATTTGGCACAAACGTAATTTTGAGGGTGGGAATGTGTAATTCAAAGAGTTTTTGCTAAATTTTTATTATCACTACATTTTAATTAAAAAGTAAGCGAAATTTTGATGTTTCTATGCGATAATATTTGGTTTGTTTATATTTTGAAGTTCCGAAAAATTATAGTCCAAGAATTATTTTTAAAAATTTTTAAAAATAAATTTTCAGAAATACTAATTTTATTTCCAAGTAATTTTTTCTTTAAATTTTATCAAAGTTTTCGAAATTAATTTTAAGCACAATTTGTAACAATGCTTTTACTTTTGCGCTCGAATTCTGATCTTTTATTTTGTAACCAATTTTTTCAATATTTTGGCTACTGCTAAAGTAGCATTATCACTAATATATAATTTTAATTTCGTCAATTTTAAAAGACTACTGTTCTTTCCTATAGTATAATAGGATATATTCATTCAGTCTCCATAAATTTCGAGATATTGCGCACAGAATGCAACTGCTGATGAAATCAATACAATTGATCAAGATCGTTGCCCACTAAATGCAACGGCTGATGAAATCAATACAATTGATCAAGATCGTTGCCCATTAAATGCAACGGATGATGAAAACAAGACAATTGATCAAGGTCGTTGCCCATTAAATACAACGGCTGATGCAATCAAGACAGACAAATTAAGCATAAGATATTACCACGCTTCAATGTTTCGAAAAAGAGACTTGAATGTCCTGTGTTGTTAAATATAAAGTGATTGAAATGATTACAGCAACATTCATTCTTCATTGGCTTTCTATGTAGTATATCTAAGATAAAAAAAAATTATATTTGAATGCAATGGAAAATTACATTTCGTTTATACAGCGTATGAAATAAGAACATACAGTGGTTTATACAAAAAAAAAGTTGAAAATGAAAACTATTTCCAGATCATTAAAAATTGGAATAGACGAAAATTTAACACTATATACATGGTTAAATCTTCCCCATTTACACAAGTTAAATTTTTATAGAAAAATTTATACTTTTACGGCTTTCGATCTTCTGCGGAGTAAAATAATTGGTAAAAAAATTTTGAGGAAAACTTTTTAAAATTATAAAACAATTGTGTTCTGATAAATATTAACGAAACTGTCGTCAGAGGCGATTAACAAATTCGAGGTTATAGATTAAAATTACTTTTCCCTCGTACAGGATTTCACATGCGAGGAAAGGTCTATGCGATTTACGGAAGTTAAATGTTAATTAAGGAGCACCTATTTCCGAAAAAAAGATATTCATTACGCGTGTATCTTTAGAGAGACGAGATGCACTCTTAGCAATATCTAAAAAGAATTAGAGTTAAATATTTTATAAAAATGTGTTTAATTTTAAAAGTGGTATAATTTACATCTATAATTTATTTTATACTCGAGTGAATGGAATTTTCGGAAATTTTAACATACTTGACTACTTCGGTGATAAAAAAAGACAAATAAGAATTCAAAGTTTTGTATTGCATCTTTTCTTTTGAAAGGTAATTCCTCTAATTAGAACAAATCATTAACTCCCCTTTCTCTTTTAATTGCTTATTATTTTTACTATTAATACACCGGGAGGGAACCGGCCAGATAAGATTTACGGTTACACATATCCCTCTCGGCGTAAAGACGAATTAGAGCTAGGAGGGAAAAAATAATAATTGAAAGCAACAACAATAATTAACACACTATTCACACTGAAAAGGCCTGCAATGAATGTCTTAATGGTTGCTGGATGCGAGAATTATCTTCCTGAATCAATGGTGAAATAAGGCCTTATACATTGCCTCAATCTCGCCAACCAGTCAGCATGGATCAACTCTAGTAATAATATTAAGTTTCTTCCCAGTGATCGGGTGATTTTCCGTCCATCGGGGCCGGCTTCAGGAAGGTAACTAGAATTCTAACAAGAGTGGCTATAAAGGCATTAGGAAGGGAGTAAACTGAATTATTTGATCTTAGCATTGTGCGTATTATTAAACTTTACCTAAAAGCAGTGGCGACTCTTTCTTTAGGTCTGCAAAATTGCAGAAAATTATTTTAAAAATTCGTATTTTCGTTTTTATTCTTATGTGCTTACTTCTCCACTATGAAAGTTCGATTATCAACGAAAAAAGATAAAAGAAGACAGAAAATGTATGAAAAAGTAAGACAGACACAGGCTGCACACCAAATAGTACTTAAATTATCTTATTGCGTGCAACTAAGTGATATACTTGGCGAAGCCAAATAGCTATTCTTTCTATCTTAGAACTTAGCCAGAACTGGATTTTTCGGATGCTTCTGTTTTGCGCTAGGCCATCTAATATTCTCATTTTCACTCTTCAATCTCACCTTTCATTCGCCTTCGAGCTCTTGATTATTTTTTTTTCTTTCGCAGTTTTCAGGTTTCGGATTCACTTTCATGTTGCCTCAACATGAACTTGGCCTGATAATTTCATATTCGATTTCTGTTGTTAAGAGTCACTCATCGAAAGAACAGGACTGTAATTTCCTAAAATACAATTCAGATAATTACAACTACCAGTTTAGTCTATTTGTAGGTAAAGCTATTTTTTAAAAAATGTATTTCATTTGTATTCTATTTTTATAACATTGCTTGTTTCTGAGAAGATGAGCCTCACAGCTGATATGTCACCGCGGATATTTTTTGAAGGTTCACAAGATGAATTTTTTTTAAACACTTCAATTGATGTATTATTTTACTATTTTTTAGATTTAATACGAGTTAACAAATTTAATATTTCCACCCTTTAAATAATTTTTTGAAATATGTATATTATCCTTAAGATGTACATCGGAAAACTGGACTAAATAGCAATGATAGATATGGTACAGTGGTCTAAGTCGATAATATAATCTTCTTGTATCTCTGTTAGTTTTGCAGATAGAAGCGTGTAAAATTGTATCTGAATAGACGAATGTAAAAGATATATTTTACTAATTGACATTTTTGCTCTGTGGGAGCGTATAAAAATTTAATTTTTGTAATTTTTTGCTATCAATCCCCTTGAATATCAAAGTATTTTCATAGAAATTCTTACCTTATTTGATGAAACTTTGCAATTGGAAGTATATGTCTAGGATCAATATTTAAAGAAATAGACGGTTGTTCCACTTTTTTGTTACACAATGTATATGCATACAAAAGATAAAACTTTTGCATGCAAACTTGATGCGGACACAAAACAAAAGATAAAACTTTTGAATGCAAACTTTATGTGGACATTTTCTTGGGTTCTATGCGTCGCCTTTTGTAAGAAGAGACAAAATTTTTTTGAAATTACAATTCTGATAAGCGTTTGTAATCATACTACTGCAGTAAAATATGTAGTATTGGTCTTTATTCAACGCAGAATTTTGTGCTCTACAAATTTTATGATACCATTTTTAGGATGGAAAGTGAACGCTTAATGAAGTGATTCAAGCAAAAAAACCTTAGCTAAATTATTTCCGAATTAAACTCCCTGGTCACTGGCCTATTAATTGAATTTTATAGTCGAAAGTGGCGTTAATTATAAATGTTCATCTCTCCTAAAACCTGTTTGCCATCTTTACTTAAATTGTCTAATGTAAAATTGTATTGAAGTTCAGGAGCTTTTTTTTATAAAGACAAGAGCACAACGAATTTCAAGTTGAAATATTTTTTTTACTATTAGTAAAAAGTGACTTTATACTACAGAATTTTTAATTAACAGAATTTCGCCATTTCGTAATATAAGATTCCTAGGTTAATGTTTCCCGAAAATATCATGATCATAGAAAAAAATAGTCACTCAGAAAAGCTCTTAAACTTGGTGGTTATTCCACTACATAGAATTGACCATATTTTGTGCGCTCCGAGGAAACATCATCAACGCATTCGACCAAATAATCTTTCATTCAATGACGTGATAGTAACGCTCTTACAAATACCCCGACTTCTTCTCTCGCTTTGTTTTATTTTAAAATCGCAGTGACTTCTTTGATTTTTCCAATTACTTATTTCATGTGTATTAGTCGGATGATTGAAGTTAATTTGTGCAAATATAATTTGTACTATAGAAATTAATTTGCATGGATTCACAGTTACATCATGTTGAATTACTATTTTTTATATACAGGGTGTCTACTCTTATAGTGACCCAATAGTTTAATTCTAAACCATTAGAGATAGGCATACAGTTCCAATTGGAAAATGTTTTAAATAACGAGAAGAATTATAATATATTTTTTGAGTAAATAAATATTTCCCTGAAAGAGATAAGAAATCTAACTTTTTATACATTCCCCTGGTCCTATCAATCATATTTAGTAAAATATTCTTGACACTCTAACATTTTTTTTAAAAAAAGTCCCACACTTCTGTAACTAAAACTGACCGAGTTATGGAGCTTCGAATATCGCTGACTTAGACCACTTTTCATCATTTCAATAGACATCTTGAAGATGATCTTCTAATAAATCATCAAAACATTCTCGACGAAGCTGCTGATTAGTTAAAACTCATAAAATTCAAAGTTCAGTAACTCACTGAGTTCTATTCGCAAAACAGTAGAACTTTTTTGTTTAAATTGTTAGAGTGTGAAAAATATTTTACTAAATATCACTGATAGGATCTGGGGACCGTATAAAAAGTGAGAATTAATACCTTTTTCAGAAATATAGTTATTTACTCAAACAAATCCACCAGTCAAATGGCTTCCATGCAAAGAACTGGTGAACAAATGGCGATTGAATCTTTATAATTCCTTTTTCTTTAAACTTCGCATTAATCCTCTATCAAATTATTGGTATTTGTATTCTATAATCTAAAAAGCGAATTTATTCTGAACGTAATTTAACTAGGTGGCCATTCAGAATCAAACGACTTATGAAATATTTTATCTGAGTATTGCACGATTAATTTTAACTCTCTCGTATACAAAACGAAAGCTTTCTAAATGTCAAAAAATTGACCTTGAGATTTTGACGAATCTCCATGTTTTAGACATCCACAAGTCCGAAAAATAAAATTTATAATAACTTATCTCTGTCTATACGTCAACACGATAACTCAAAAACGGTTTGAGACAGACGGATGACATTTGGTATGAGATCCTTACACAAAATTCGTAGACATCTGTCGTACTTTAGGTTTAATCCATACTGGAGAAGTTTGCAAGCGTTCATGTGAACATGATAACTTAAATAGCTAGATGGAGAACATTTGATCCTCAAAATTGTTCATCCGTATGAAATTTTTGACCGAATCTTTCAACGGGTTAACTGTCCGCAGGTCTGTATATTCTCATGCATGTGAACACAATAACTCCAAAACGCAATAAATTGAGTAAATGATGTTTGTTATGTGGTCTTCTAATCTGAATCAGATTTTAGTTTCAATCGGTGCAGAAAAAGACATTAAAAAGCTATATTTACTTTTCTTAACGCGCCCTTATGTTTATTGGCGTCCGCTTGGCGTATTTTACTCCCACTTTCATTGTTGCGTTACCGTCTTGCCATGGTTTCTGAGGGCAAGATGAAAATCAGTATTCGTGGCGGTCCGAGTTTGACGAAGATCTGCAATTTTTATGGCGTGGAACACCTTTGCTGAGGAGTCTACGAGAAAGTCTAGTGGAGACCACTTCCGCTGGTTATTTCTTTTGCTTTGATTTGGACAAGGAAATGCGAATGTAAAGTTAATCCATTAAATGTATTAGTATTTCCCCATTTCACTTTCCCCCTTTCTAAGTAAACCTACATATCTGCTTATGTTACACGCATTGAGTGACCAATGAGACTACACCCGTATGCCATAAAAGAAATCTTTGACCAGCTAGGTATTTGGAAAATAATCATTAATATGGGCGCTGAGTGCCATGTAACATAGACTCCTACCGTGAGCATCTCATACATCCAGCCATCATAAAAAGGTACATCCCGTAAGGGGCGATAAGACCTTGAACAAATCATACGTAGGCGCCCACAAACTGAAACTGTCGTGATTATTTAAAATGTCGGAATTACGTTAAATACATTAAATTTTTTGTAAATATTGTAAATATAATATATATTCTCTTTATTAAAGGTGTTTTGAAAGATAGTGTTTTCAATATCATGAAACAAAACGCTATGGTTTTGTAGTAATTTGAGCAGTAATTTGAAAGAACGAACTGACAAAATTTCAAGTGAGTTTAGGCATATCAAAAACCATCATTATTATATCGTCAGGGAAACCGAGAACATGCATACTTATTTGGCAATTTCATATCCTCGTACTGAGGGTGCCTTCTCTTGATGTCTTGACCAAAAACTACTCAGGTATATCAAAAAATTCCGGCGAGTATTGTGTAAATGTAGTTCTGTCAGAGGTGTTTTTGCTAGGATAGTGACCTGTTGTCTTTGTAAAACGCAGTTCCAAGAGATATTGCTGTGTTATGAACAGGAGTTACTATGGTGGGTTTTGTGATCAAATGCATGTGGTAGCTTACAATTATCTAAATTTCACACAACTGATAAATGAAGCAGCAGACAATTCACGCATAACAATGTAGTGCTCTTTCGCTATTAGCACAAGATGCTCTTACAATATTTTGCGGTATTTGGAATATCGGAGCAATATCGTAAGGAAATAAAATAATCGATTTAAATAAAAGGCTATTAATCTGGGAGAAAAATTTCAGTCAAAAACTTTTAATTCTTAAAAATATCTGCAAAATGTGTAGCAAAAATTTAAGATAGATTAACTAGGGCAGGAGTGAATTTAAAAAAACGTAAATTTTGGAAAAGTATTTTTTTAACTTTTTAAAATCTAAGCAAAAATTTCGAAATTTCATGCAAGAACAAATTTTATAGTATAGGATATGTGGTTAAAATATCGGAACGATATCCGCATTATTTTTTGACAAATTGAACTTTTTCGAAGAAACGAAAGTTGTCGGAAAATGTCTGTTTATTTGTTCGAATTCGCGGAACGAAAAAAATCCTATACGAAAAGTGTTGTTCTGCTATTTCGAATGCCTTCTATATGGTCGTTTTTTAAGAATAAATGCCGAAAATTAAATTTAACGTTGACGTTTTAAGTCAATTATTATGCCTGAAAGCGTTCTTCTTTATTGCTGAATGACAAAATCTAAATCGCATTTTGTAATCTACTAATGCACTTGCTTAAAATTTCTGATTGAAAAAGGTTCGTACTGAGAAGAAGTCTCAGGCACTGGTACTCAACAAACCATCTAATTCAGCTCATGAGGAAAAAGCAGCTATTCATCAAATAGCATTGAATCATCGAACGAAATTTTTCCGAACACAAAACATCGCACCACTTTCAAATTAAAATATTTTATCCCTATGTATAAAGCACGCCAAAACATAAGCCGCTAACAATTTGGGAGTTGTACGCTGATGGTAGAGTCCTATTAATAAGAATTAAAGATATGTGGAAATAGCATTAAAAAGACATGCCACTGTAAACCACTGTTTCCTTGAGCAAAAATTAGCCATGAATGAGGGAAAAAAGAAGCTGTATACTTTGCCCAATGTTAGATAAAAGCATAAACACAATACAGGGTCTCATTAAGCAAAATACTTAGTGTCATGCCAGATTCTAAATTAACATGGAAAAATAACTCATTGCTATAAAAAAATTTCTTGCAGTCATGAAATTAAGATTTAAGTAGAGAAAATAAGTTGCTAGTCGATTTCGCGTCCAGTAATAATCTAAGCCTACTCTATTTCTGATTTTGCAGATATATCTAATTTAAATAACTTACAAAAACTTGAAAATAGTATCGTTAGACAAATCTGTGAAGCAAGATTATATATGCCAACGACGATAAAAGAGTCGCTATTGATTTATCCCCTTGTTAGAAATAATTAAAAAATAGAAATAAAATTTTACAATGAATTAGAATACATAAACAATGATGCAATTAAACAAATGGAAATATAATCTCCTGATTCCAAAGGCCAAAAGACCGAGGAATATCCTTCTCTAATCCCATTTTTTCATTACTTATAACTCGAACCTACCACTACTAAATAGCCCTAAGCCGGCTGCTGCGATTTTTTTCTTTTTACTGTTTTTCGCAATTTTAAATTAAAAAATTAATTCCGCCACCAAGCAAGAGAAGATCAAATTTCGCTTCCCAGAGTCTCCCAGCCGTCCCATAGGCGCTCCACGAAAGTTGAAATGAAGAAGAAAAGTGGTAGTGAAAGAAACGCAAACGAGTATTTGTTCCCCTCCTCATCAACCATGGAAGGGAAAATTCTCGGCAAAATCCACTCCGGACAATAACAACAATACAGGAGAATACTCCCTCTTTAGAATCTCCACTCTGTGGTTTGTAGTTCTCCACCACAGAGTGCCCAGCGTAGGTGGCGCTACGATAGTTAATCAAACTCCGGAGTGAAACCTGTCATTTTTCTTCTCTGTGATAATCCTAATTTGTTTACCAGCCTGGATATAAAACCCGAAGCTTTATAATAAACCATTAAAAACAATGGTTATAAGCTGAAGAAGTCATCTAAATTAAAAATATAAATAGGAAATTCTAGTATTAAAAGAGTGGTAGAGCTTTTTAAAGTACATCTGTGGACAATTACACGCTCGATTTATTATACTTTGTTCAACTATCTTTGTAAAATGAATACAGATTTTCTTAAAGATGATGAACTTCAAATTCAAGGTAATCTCGTCGGTGCCTCCAAATATTTGATGCGTATTAATTACGTTGTTGTCGTTCTATGAGATTTATTATGAAGTGGTATCGTGAAAAGTAACGATTGCTTTATTTGCTGGAATATTCTGTAAGTCGTTGATTTGACCGTAAATTATCTAGGAAGGAAATATTGCCTGTTTTAAAGATAATATATTACTAATCTAATTTACACATTAAAAGTTACACCATGGCCGAATTGTCTATATCCAGGAATACAGAAACAACGCGACACGTTTTCAGTTGAATTAATAGAACCTGTATGATGCAAGATTCCGAATATAAATTTGTGAAACAAGATGTTCTTTACAATACGCTCTGATGGGCCGTATACCAGCAGAATGATTTCTAATAATAAAAGAAAGTGAGCAAAGCACCGTCGCGGCCATTAAACAACCTGTTATATGTATATAGTGATTATAATTAAAGTTGCACTTTCAAAAGGCTGTAAAAACAGAACCACTGATCAGAATGACCTGATATTTCATCTGAATATACGTGAAGCAATGGGAATTTGTTTTGCGAAAGAAAAAAATAGTTCAAAAGTTGACAGATGGAAGGCGCTGTTCTGGTGAAAAAATGCTATAAAAAGATTGCTTTAAAATATATACTAATTTGAAGATGCTAATTAAAAGGCGTGTCATGCGCACCGCACATTACACTTGTGATCAAAAGGCGGTGAGCATACATTCTGCGTCTGAGAAGGTAGTCATGACTCTATCATTGAATGATCGGACTCTGCTTGCGAAGCTTTTTTACAAGAACGGTAATTGAGCGGGAAATGCATTGAAGAAATTCCGGACATTAAAGGGTTGAAGAAGCGGCTTTGGTCCGATGACTGCATTCGGTATGAAGAATATGATTGATAAATTCGAAGAGTCGGGGTCATTTGACGTGAAATGTGGCAGAGGGAGGATAGCAATTACTTCGACGTCAATGGAGGATGTGGCTAACAGCATTGAAGAAAACGTCAAGCAGTGATTTGGGAACATGCAGTGCAGGGGCAATTTCCCGAACTTTAGACATACCGGTCAGCACGGTTCGTAAAATTTTGCAAAACATCCTGCAATGCTATCCATTCAAAATTACGCATGGAGTTCTTTCCTGCTGACCTGCTGAAACGAGAAGTCTTCGCCCTGCAGTTTCTTTCTCTTATAAAAGTGGACAATGCATGCCAAGGAACATTTCGTGGACAGACGAGGCCCATTTCCATCTCCAAGATTCTGTCAATACTCAAAATTACAGAATATGGTCAATAGAGAATCCATTCTAAATCCAACCATTGCCTCGTCATTCTCAAAAGGTTACTGTCGGGTACGACTTTATGGAAGCATTTGTCGCTGGCCCTTTCTTTTTCGAAGAGTTTGGTCCTTCGGGTCCTGTAACTTATACAGTCAATAGGACACGTTATGAATCTCTTTTGCGAAACCAGCTCATTCCAGTACTGCAAGAGCGCGGATGTGTGGATAGCAGAACTTTTATGCAAGATGGAGCTCCTCCGTACATTGCAACACCAGTGAAGCAGCTGTTGAATCTGCATTTTGGAAATGACAGATATATCAGTCGCCATTTCCCAACCGACGGGCCGCCACGATCACCTGACTTCAATCCTTGCGACTACTGGCTGTGGGGTTACCTAAAAGGTGTTGTGCACGGAGGAAATTATCTGAGTTGAAAAACCGCATTACGCAACACATTCAAAATATCACCACTGAAACACTCTGATCTGTTGTTTTCAGCTGATAGGAGAAAACGGTGGACAGAATGTTGAACATCTATTAAAGCAAGTCAAAGCCAACTTGCTGTTCTTGATGGTTAGTTCAGTTTTTTCTTGTTCTACGTTTTTAATTGGTCTAGGGACAATTGAAAACCGATTTCATTTTTGCTTTTTCTACGGTTTTTGCCAAGGGACAATTAAAAACCGATTTTTTTTCCCTATCCGCTGTGTCACTACCTTTTCGTGGTGGATGGGCTACGAACAGAGAGTGCCACAACAACATGTCACTTCTTTTAATTAGAAAATTAAAATTAGCATATCTTTTAAAGTCGTTTTTTAGCATCTTATCACGAGTACAGCACCATCGATCGGTCAGCGTTTGAACTATTTTTTTTCTTTCTCAAAAGTAATTCCCCTTGCTTCACGTACACTGAGATGAAATATCAGGTCGTTCAGACCAGTGGTTCTTTTTTACAGCCTTTTGAAAGTGCGACTTTGATTATAATTACCCTGTATATTGAAAAAAATTATTCTTCGGAGTCATGCTCTTAACAAAGTAACTTGTACTGATCAACTACTTTTAATCTAAATATCAAGGTTTCATATCTACTTTGAAATTGTGCAGAAGTGCATAAGCACTGGCACTCAATGAACTATCAAATCAAGTTTTGATTTGATAGTTGTTACCTGAAGAGTGTAAATATTATGAAATATAGTAGACTTGTTTCGGTTCACAGCAAGACAAAAATAAAAATTCCGAAATAAGCAGATACATTGCTGGCCTAAATTAATGTAAGATCGGTGAAATGAGATACATTTGAAATTAATTTAAATACATTGGTTCACAATCAGGTGAGGATAATCGTTTGCCATTCACTAATTGTCGCTCACATTTTGTAGTGAATATTTCCTCATGAGGGCATTTAGGGAACCGTCTAGAAATTGGTGAAGACATAAAGGAATTCATCTTTCTCCGCTTCATTAAAAGCTGATAATGTTTTGAAATTTTCATCAATGCTTTTTACTCCTATCCACATTGCTCGCATGCTTTTTCATAGAAATAGCATCTATATTCGTAAAGATAGAAGGGTTTCTCTAAAAAGTTCCATATTTTTACTCATGTGTTTTGCTTATAAAATGCAGAGTTTTCAACTAAATCATACGAAACTTAGAGAATACATGACAATGTAATAGAAGAGCATTATATTAAAATTTGAAATAAGTACTTTGAATATTTGAAGAAATGAAAGAATTTGTAGTAAACAATTTTTACCTGCCTATGTGCGAAACATAGCTTAATATTTCTTTCATAAAGTCGAAGCCAAGTATCTACGGAAGCTCTTATAAAAATTGCAGTTCAATACCATTTAGATTTAGAAATCTGTCGTACAGTACTTACTTTGAATAGTAAAGGAAATATGAGTATTTTTAGTAAATGATTTTTTATTGCGTATGTGTCAAATGTAACCTAATTTTACTTTGATCACTTAAAAGCCGGATATATAGGGCAACTTATATAAAAATTCCAGTTCAATACCAATAGTTTTCAGCAAGATATCGGCATTGCAACTTGGTGAATTTCGGTATATCTATGAGAAGCTAAGTAATGATGCTCTTGAGCAGACTGAATTTTTTAAAATTTGAATAATTATCGTCGAACATAATTTAACTGATGTATTTAACTTATATGTATACATTAGTATTCAGGATATTCAACTTTCATAAAATTCAATACTACTGTTCCCTGCACTTCGCACATGCGCGGTAAAAAATAATACTCATATTTACTTTAATATTCAAAATATTTACTTCAAATTTCTATGCAATGCTTTTCTTACATATTGTCACGTATTCTGTGATTTTCATACAATTTGGTTTAAAACTGTGCAAGTTATAAGCAAAAATCATGCGGAAAAATTTGCGATTTTTTAAGAAACCTTTTATATCTTCCCGAATATTTGTGCTTTATTTACGAAAATGTATGTAAAAATTATGCACATCGAAAACGTAACCATTGATGAAAGTTTCATCTCTTAACTCCTTTCATTGAATGAGTCGAATTTTATTTTTTCACCATTTTCTGGTCGGTCCCCTAATTACTTTTGTGATCGAATCTTCATTGTAAAATGTGACTGCAAGCCGAATCTTTACATATTCGAAATTCTAAAAAATCCATGCAGATTTTAGTGAGATATTCAAAATATTCAGCAAATTTTAAAGTGTCCACATTAGATTAGCAACTCACTATACAGCTTTATGTTCGAAAGATCCACTTGACAGACTCAAAACATGCAGCACTGCAAGACCTTGAAACAGTCCAAAAACAGGATTACATTCAAATAAATGTTGGGTTATTTGTACTTCATATAAAATTATAATAAATGTTTTTAAAAAAGTGGTAATTATTAAATACTGAAATGTTTACTACTTTACAATGTGAATGAATTATTTCTGAATGTGTGTTATCTAAAAAAAGACCTCGTTTCCTTCGGTCAATTAGTTGGGGATTCTTTTTTGATATCCACTCAATATCGTTTGCAAGTCGTTTTCAGTAGAGTTGGGTTGGTACCAGGTTTTGGTGTATCAAGTACAGATTGATACTGATATTCCTTTGTACCTGATACTTTTACTATATACTTTTGTACCTGATACAGCCGGTAACCGATCTCTTCCCGTCGGAATGGCACTGGATAGTCGGCAATAGGTTGATGATAGGTGATTTCTGACTTGGCGACGCTATTAGTCTGTGTTATGTGTGTGTTTTTAATCTATATATATTATTCCTTAATGTTACCTGGAATAAAATTATTTCTAACGCATTTTCTTAACCGTTTCTTGCAATGTTTATTTAGTATTTTTCTATAAATAAATTAACGTATTTTGCGTTAAACATTTTTTATTCGAAAGAAATAAGTAATTTAAACATTATAATTATTGTTAGTAAAATAATTTCAACATAAAAATTCAACGTTGAACATGAATTTTCAGAATATAAAGATTTAAAAAAATATATTTAAAAAAAAATATTTATGTTTTAAATATAATTATACGATGAGATGCCCGGAATGAAAATGAAACTTTTACTATCAGTTTTTTAAGTTATAGGCAACGAGCAATTTAGGTAGAGATGAAGATAATAGTCTTTAAAACAAATATCTATTAATATATAGAGTTTAATAACAATTTAAAACAAAGAACAGAAAATTTCTCTTTTATTAAGAAAAGAGGGAAGTTAGGTATACTAACAAAAGTCTAACATTGAGAACATCCAAGGTACAACAAAAAAAGCTAAAGAGAGATAAAAAAAAAATTCAACAATTACAGTTTTAAGAAATTACTTTTTTCACTTTGTCAGAAGACAATCTTGTTCTTTTGCCATTTAAGATAAGTCCCCTATCGAAAAAATGTTTTCTCATGGAACGAATATCACAACCAGGAAAAAATGTTTTCTGACATTTTTTTTAATACGGAAAAGATGTATCTCTGTTTTCGCCTCTGTTATAATCGATCTTAAATAAGGAAGTACCTACCTACTTCAGTGATCAGTCTCGATCAAGATGTTCGTACGGTCATAAACGATGTTAAAATCTTAAGATTCTTTTCCACAAAACTAATGCACTGCTTTTCAATCCCACACATACCAATCCCAGCTCGGGAATTCCCGTCTTTGTAACCTTTTTGGGACGAAATAATCTTATTCCTGCTAGGGATAACAGTAGCCATCAAAGAAAGGGGTCTTGGTTCGTTTAAATACTTTTAATTAAACACAAAAGGACACAACATACAGGGACAAACATTAAGGACAAAACACTTCAGTACATATAAAATAAACAATCACTCGGGGGAGAACACCATGTTTACTCGTCGACTCCAGATCATGTATTGCCGTCTCCTCCAACGGCCGCTAGGTGGCGAGCTCGGAAAACAGTGCGGTTACACCTTTCAATAAATACAGTTACCTATAACAAATCCGTTTCCCTTCTTTCCTCCCCCACCCGTCTATGACTTCAAAATCAAAGCCACCTGCACTTCATCATCAAAACCTCTAACCTAGAGGTTCTCAACGTGTGGTACACGTACCCCTGCGGGTACGCGAAGGACCATTTTGGTATACGTGAAATCAAAGTCGTTAATGGCGTAAACAAGAAAACATAATTTATTAAAAGAGTTAAAGAATTTTGTTTGTCCAAGAGAATGCATCCTATCTATTAACTATATCACTTGAATGGTTGATTAATACGAAGTGTAATTTTAAGATATCCTTATAAATTAAAACAAAATAATTACAATATATGTTTCATTTGCTTTGGCGTTAAACTAATACCTATTGTAAAAATGGAATAAAATGTAAAATCAAAATGAAGTTCTGCAAATCGTATTGATTCGAATCATTTCACTTTGAATCTAACTTAAGCTGACCTTAACATTACTGATGAAACTTCTTTGCATAAACGGATGGTTGGGGAGGGGAGTTGGATATGATAGTAAGGGTATGCGAAAACAAAAGGAATAATCAAGGGGTACGCGAGGGAAAAAAGTTTGGGAACCCCTGCCCTAACCGAAAACTCAAAGCCAATCCCAACCAGGAACTGAATTCAATCTGATATTTTGTATCAAGGAACGTGACCGAAGCGATTACCTACCGGTATCAATCGAGTCCAAGAACTGATACATAGTACCTGAAACTTTTGGTCTGTATCAGTTTTGTTTATCTGATACTTCTGCTTACCTGATACAAAGTTTCAAGTTGATACACCCATCCCTAGTTTTCAGACAGGGTTTCAAACGTTTATTTGCTAATTTATAGGAAGTCATTTACTGAATGACATTTTTTTGCTCAATTTAAGTTAACGTACAACTGTTATTTAAAGAAACTCACATTATTTTTTTGGAATTCCTTGTTTTATTTTCAAGATAATATAGTAAAATCTCTGCAAACGGCCACATTCTCCATTCTAAAAACAATAGGCCGCTCTGAAGGGAATTTCATGTCTGCGGGGCAAAATAGATCTCAAACAAGCCCTATTTGTTATTTCCGGCTGAGTGAATTTTCAGATTCATTTAAAGAAAAAAATATTACTTTATTCGAAATGAAAGGAATCCATGATGAACTCGACAGACTGACGATACAATTAGAATCTGGATTTCATTTGTTGAGCAATTTTCCTAACATAAATGGATAATTAAATCGGAAGTTCCGATATTTTGGCTACATTTAACTTTATTTAATTATTTACATTAATATATTTAATTTCATTTTGAGCTTGATTATTAACAATCAAAAATTATATTCACATAAAATTTAAGCGATATGGGCAATCGGATTTTTTGCTGCATTGACAGATTTTTCTAATATCTTCGATTCTATTCTAATTAAAGAAAACAATTTTCAATACTTCCTCACGCTCCGAGTTTGAAGCTTCTTCCCCTTCAGATTAATATCCCCCGATCATGAAAAAGTAATCATTTGCGTGAAAACTGTGTTATCCTGTATTTTAACATTTTATAACAATATAAATATGTTATGTGTACTGCTGCATGAACCTTTTCCTTACGGGAAATATAACTGTTGCACCAGAAAATCTTTTTCCTTTGAATGCGGGTCGGTACAATTGCTGTATCAGACTACAGTGAGAATTTCACTCCCCGCATTCAACGCATTTCTTCTGGTTTAATTCTCCGTAGCCTAAAGGTTAAATCAAACGAACCAAACGAATTTTACAAGTTGAAATAACACGCCAAGCACAATAGTGGTTAATTTCTGAATAAAGTTCACGTCATTATTCCTCTCATCGTATGACGCTCCCCGCTTTCCCTGAACAACAAAGTTCTCCTTTCCAAACGGATCCTCAGACCTATTCTAACATGCTCAGCGCAGATTTTCGGCATCACAGCCGAAACCCACATAGAAAGAAAATTCAAAATTTACAAAACCAATATCTGAGCATAATGACAAACGCCCCCTCGTTATTGAGGAATAATGCTATCCATACAGACACGCAAGTTAAGGCAGTGAAGAACACATCAAGAAGCTCTCAGGGAATTTCTTCCTACAAATCGCAAAACAAGAATACTCTCATTAGCATTTCAATAGAGGCCGTCCACAACAATGGTAAATATCCTTAACCCCATTGCACTATCAAATGGTACCTGCAGTCGTCCTAAACATAAACTATTAGACTGAACCGACTTCTGAAATTTCTTCATAGAACACCTGCTCAAATCTCATTCTATCAATGATTTCTACTTTTCCACAAAATTATTCTGCTTTCAAAGCCAAAAGACTAACCATTCTAAGACTAAAGATTTCCACACCTTTTAAAAGTGCTCAGTCGGAGTTGAAGCGCATGCTTATGCAGGTGTTTAAGAAATGACGTAATTTATGTTTTCCCTTTCAAATAATTATTATATCCGCTCAAAATAACCGGTTTTTGTAATAACCATTTTTTGGTATTTTTTACAAAAATAAATATTCTGTTTCTAGACAAAAAATGTAATAATATTGTTTTTACAGGAAATCAATGCATTTGACAATATTTGTCTATTCATAAAAACTCTTTCAGTGATATGCCAACCTACAGACGCCTCGAGCAAGCGGTTGTGGTTGATTGGTCTAAGATAATGATATTCAAAGCTTCATAACTTGGTAAATTTTAGTCTAATCCAACCTACCTTCCGATCCGATACTTCTACTACCGATACTTCCGAAAACCAAATACTTCTGTAAATAATTCGCATTAAAAAAATAAAAGTTAAATCCTGAAAGACTGGTATTTTCAATGACTTGAAAATCAAAGCTGTAAATTTAGTGTCTTTGCCATATGAAATGAAATAAAATTGAAAGTTAATATGTCTACTAGTTTTTAATAAATATATTAATTTAGAATCTTTAGATACATGCATATTTGCAAATAGCAACTTTAATGAATTTCAGTGTTTGTTCTTACATGAAAACGCACAGCGTATTTTTCCTTTCACTTAATAATAGTTATATATAGAATCTTTTATTTCACATACTACTCATCACACACGGTATTTTTCAGCAATATATTTCAGGTGATTGCTCTTCTGTAAAATTACTGCAGATCATAGATTGAGCATAATTGAAGATCTATTTCTTTCCAATCCATTTTATGATTTTATTGAATACTAGCTGTTACCCGCGACTTCGTGCGCGAAGAATTTGAATTATTCTTTTTTTTAATTCACGAATGTAAATGTTTTTTTTTTAATTTTGAAAGGGGAAAGGAAAAGTTCTGACGGTTGATAATACTTAATTGGACGACTGACAGGAGTGTACTGTACATGTATGCTGATATAGTTATGTAAATTGTTTAACTATGATGATATACTTTTGTATACCACGTTATTTGCACGGATGTAGAGGTTGTGTGGGCTGTACACACGTGAACAGGCCACATATAGTTGCCCATGGGAAAAATATGGTTTTTCCAAATGGACGCCTGCCACTGTGTGTCATTGCGCAGTCTCGGTACATCGAGGTTACGTATTAGTAGTACTGGCACACCGACTATCATTCTAGGCTTGTCGGAAGGTGCCCCTGACAATTCCAAGATCTTGAACAGCTCTACAGAATATGATGCTCCTTGTTAATGCCCATTACCGTATCTACAGAAGAATATTCTGTAATATTCACTGTGAAAATTAAACAAAACATCGAGAGAATAATTCACTAACGTCATTGGATCACTGTGTAACCGCATTAAAAGCTGTAAATGCTACCACAACAGGAAACCGGAAGTGTAAAATCTCCTTTGTTATTTATGGTCAAAGAAAGCAATATTTTCTTATATTAATTTTAATACTGGCAAAAGCCCGCGCGCGAAACAGTAATTTGGCTTGAATTTATTTCTATAAGAATGAAAAGTATTGTTAGAAATTACGTTAAAAAATATTTTTAAACCTTTATAGCAATCGGAGAAAACATTTCATCGCAATGGAATTAATAGCATTAAAAAGATCATTTTCTGGTCTTTAAAATGGCATAAAAATAATTGTTGTCTAATAAAGATTTCAGAAGTTATTGGCAAAAAACGTCTAAGCATTAGGCTTAAAAGCGGCTAATGTTCGTTATTTAATTAAATATCTTAAGAACTAATTAACTCTGAAAGTTGAAAATAACACCTTTGACCTAAAAATATGCTCTAGAATGCCGTGTGTAAATTTCACGTCGCTACCGTTCACCGTTTAGGAGGAGTTCTTGTGACCGACCGATCGACCGACAGACAGACAGATACATGTAAATTCTGCCTTATATTATGGATACTTATAAATATAAGCAAAATTTTCAGAAATAAAGGTAAATTAGTTCAAAGTCTAACCATTTCCTAACAAATGAGTAGCTATAAATTTGCGTTATTTCAAAATCGTCTGCACGTAAAATTTAAAAAATTAATAAAAATTGAATGAAAAATGTCACAGAAATAAAATTGGTATCATTGAAAAGGTAAAAGTTTTATCTTTAAGATGGTATAAATATAATTTGTATCGGACAATTTGTTCCGAAGTTACAGCGGAAAAAAGGATTACGTGATAGTTGATTTTAAAAATAATTTATTCCACATGTTTTCACATTCCTGAAGTATCACGTGACAGTTTATTGAAAAATAAAAATCTTCACCGCGAATCGCGGAGTCAATGGGCTTTCTTTGTTAACTATTTTTAATCTGTAGTCAAAAATAATTAATTTAACGTGATTTCACCTAGCCTATGTCCATTCTTGGGTTTGAAGCTACAACTCTGCCAATTTTCATCCAAATCGGTTTGGTAGTTTGGTCGTGAAAGCTTAATAAACAGGCAGACAGACAGACAGATAGACAGACAGACAGACAGACACACTTTCGCATTTATTATATTATTAAGGATTAGCAAAATACCTGGCGTTAACCTGTCTTTTTGGTAGCATAACGTTGTGGGAGAGAGGAAACTATGATCACAATAATGTATTTTCACTCATGGAGAAGCAAAACTAATTCAAAATAATTCTTGCTAAATTGGAATAACCGAACAATATCAATAGTTGGTCCTAATATTAATTGATAATCGTATGTAAATCGACTGATTCAAAAACTTTTTCTTTTCTTTTCATGTTTCTCCAGAATTTTTTAACGGGTTCTGGTAATAGTTATTCGCCTGTATTCTTGTTCTTAGATTGTTTTAAGTCCATGAATTTGTGTGTTAAATTAATTTTCAAATATTGATTTAATATGGATAAAAAAATTATATGGGGATTAAATTGGTGTTTCAAATTCATCAGTTTGTGGAAAAACCCTCATCAGTTTGTTTCTCTGTTACACCAATAAAAACAATGCCGATATCTTTTCAAATCTCAATGATATTCGACTAGAATATTTACATAAACTCTCCTGTTTATATGGCTTCGAAATTATAAAAGAAAAATTATGCTACATTTCGCACATACGCTGTAAAAAAATATTTACTTCAAATATTCATATTTCCTTTCAATATTTAAATTCAAATTTTAATATAATTTTCAGTTATGAAATTGTCACGTATTCTGTATATTTAGTATAATTTGTTTGAAAACTCAATATTTTATAGATAAGAAACATGCTGAAAATTTTCAGATCTTTTAAGAAAAACTTTTAAGTCTTCCCGTTTATACAAAATATATTCTTACAATATATGCAGTATAAACTGCATATATGTTTACAAAATATATACAAGTAATGCACACAGGAAACAAAACCATTGATGAAAATTGCAAATCATTATCAACCTTGTGTGAAACAAGATGAGACCAAATCAATGTTTTCTTTATAAAATTTTTGGTTGATCCCCTAGTGACCAAATCTTCACTGTAAAATGTGAGTTCCGACTATTGTATTTCCGACTACTTTTTGAGTCAGCGCCCCATCGAGGCGCTGCACTTCGTCGAGCAACAGCAGTTCCCACACGATATTAGGAGGCATCCCATGACTTTCAGCACTTCAGTGTACATTTCAAGGGAAAGATTGTAAACATTAAATAAATTATTACTCAAAATATACTTCAATTGAAATTTTATGATAAACATTAAAACAATCATCATTATTATCAAATCATACACTCATGTGTTTTGTTAAAGTTATATAAGATTTAGCTTCCTTTGGACATCAAGAGAAAGTCCACATTTTTCTTACGCTTTTATCTCGCAGAATGCACATCCTTTTAATGTGCATGCTCAGAAATCTAATGGCCTTAGTTTAAATACTATGCGATGTTTTATTTAAATTTAGAAAATTATTGGATGATCATAATAAGCTTGCAAGGTCATTCATTCAGTATTATTGAGTCCGGTTTCTACAGCAGGTAGAGGACATAGGAAGAACAAAACTATCACAATGCGTGTCTTTACGATCAGGCAAAGGAGCACTAAAAAGAGCAGAATTGTATTTCGGGGTGGAATTAAAAAAAACCATTAAATGTAAAAAAAAAAAAAACCATCTGTTTGACCGTAGTGATGATGAGCATTGAAAAATGGAATCCCAACGGACGTTAGACCTTTTCTAGTTGTTTTAAAATACAGAAACTATTGACGACAAGGGAGACGGCGTACCAAAAACGCTGCAGTGAAAAGCTATTTCTCTGTTTAAAAAATTAGATGTGAAGATATATTTATAATAGCTAATTCATATAATTATAAGTTTTCTTTTAAATTTAGTTTTACTTCACAGTTGTATTAATTCTGATATTTTAAACATACTTTAATATAAATTCATTGAAATCTATGCTTATTTTATTTTGGACGTTAAAGGATTGAAATAAAATCATTATTTAATTAATAGTTACGAAACCTTCCTTATGTTTCGTAGTGCTTCTGAGCGAAATTGAAAAAATCTATCGACTAGATTTTTCTGGAGTACAAAAAAACGGCGCTTCGGTTTCATTCATATAGACACTCGGCGTCGCTCGGGTTAAAAATGTTTTTTAAGTATATCCACTTTTAAAGCTTTAAACTAGATTATACACTTTATCGCTGCAGCATCTTTCGTTGATTTTCTTTCGCCCTCTCTCGCGTTGTATGGTCCCTCGACAAGCAGCTAAACCCCTCTCTTCTCTTTGTTTTTGTTTGAGCCATCTGACACGAGTCTATCGGCACTCGAGATTGCATTTTCACATTCTTATCACGGCTAAATTTTTTACATCATTTTTTAATGCCATGATCCAAGAAACATCCTTTCTTTCTGGTGTTTCTGTATGTGACCGGAAAAACAGAGCATAATGTCCTTTTTTTTAAATTCGTCCTTTCTTTTCGGTAAAAATGAGACTCATTAACCTTAAATAACTTTATATACTAATTAAAAATTTCATCGCATAGAGAGAGTAATCAAACTATCATCATTTTATTGCTGTGAGTGCATGTTGAATTATGTGCATACTAAAAAATAAAAGCGGAAGTAAAATTTTTGCCTCTCTGTCCGAGAAAGCAATAATTTTATCACAACTTTTAGTGTGGAAAATATAAGAGAATGAAGGATGTGATGAAACAATAAAATGGATTTTAATTTAACAATACAAAGAATTGTTATAAATTGCGTTTAAAATAAACATTGAAATGTTTATTAAAAGTTGAGACAACTTTGAATGGCAATGAAGTTTTTATGATTAAAAATACTTTTAGGATAGTGTATAAATTCATTTTCGCGCGATGTTTATTTCAGAAATTCTTGTCGAAAAACTCAGAAAATAGTCAAAAATTGGGTTAATTTTCGTTATTTAATTCAGTATCTTATCTGAAAGATGAAAACAGCGCGTTTGACTTAGAAATGCACCACGGAATGTCATGTGCAAATTTCATGCCTCTATTGCTCACCGCTTAGGAATAATTCTTGTAACAGAGAAACTGAAACTTATTTTTTTTATATGATAGATTTTATTTGTTTACGCTGAGAAAATAATTTAATTCGCGAATTAATATAACATATGACTCAACCGTTTAATATATAAATAAGGTATAACACAGGATAAAACAATAAAAATGATATTTTTTCGAAAAATTTCATCCCTCAGTCAAATCTTCATATAAAAATAATCTATTTAAATGCAGAGATTGAAGAATTTGAAATACAGCTTTCATGACAAGGCAGAAGATTTCCATATGATGATGGTTTCAAAATGCGAAAGCCGAAACGAAAAACAAACACGAAAGTTCTACATTTTATATAGAAGAAATTTTTATCCAAAAACAGTTACAAACATTTCTCTTTCACTTAAAATATGGTTCGTAAAAGTTTTAAAACATGTATTAAATTTGTAAGTTATTATCTCGAAAACCTTCAATGATCTGTTAATAAGTTTTCTAAAATTGAAATAAAATTACAGTTAGATCCAGGAGACTACCGCGAATAGATACCTGTCATTTATTTATGAGGCGCTGCGATCGTTTACAAAGCTTAAACATTTTCCGACTGCTCAGATGTGAAGTAAACGATTAGCTCACACTTATGCCGGTCATAAGCAATAAGATTGAAGATCAGCAATTTTTAAACTGAATACATTTCACTAATCTCATATGCTGTGATGTTAATCTATATATGCGAAGCTTTATCATATTTAAAAATAGTGGTAAAAAATGAAATACGTTGAAATCAGAATTAACTACGTTTTATTACATTTCATCAATATACAATTACTGTTATGTAATTCACCTAAACGGCGGCTAGAATAAGTGTCTACGAGTCAGGGAGTGGTTGCCCTCCAAATTTTTAAGGAAATAATGAAATATTTCCTTCATTTTACCTGCTTAAAACTAAGAATTATGAATAAGAACAATATTCTCCAGTAAAACTATATAATTTTGTAACTAAATTTTGAATTTTGTTCTATATATATATGTCTATTTTGTTGTCTTAGATGTGTATAAAATCTCTCCCCCACTTTTGCCACTTACTCGCCGTCACTGGCAAAATTCAGAGACCAGTAATTTTGTTCCCTTGTCTAAAATTTTGTTTAATTAAATCTCTATTCTGATATAATCTTCGGAAAGATACTGGTGAATGTACTACTCAAATAATTGCAGCAAATTCATTTCAAAATATTAGCCTTTTATTTAGGAATCAGCGAATATAGTTCTATTTTGAAAACAAATAACAAAACAAACTAAATCAAAATAATCTATGATGAAAACAGAAACTAGGTATTCGTCTATTCAGAAGCTTTGAGAAGTCCCAAATCTAATCAAAGCATTTTAAAAATAAAAGAACTTCCTCAGCCAGTAGTTACGTCGGTTTATCATGAGTGAAAGTGAAGTGTTTTTGATCGTGTTAAATAATATAATCCATAATCAGAAGGTTTAAACAACATTTTACTCGCCGCTTAACTTTCGTTTCTTCGCGTTCTTCTCGATCCGTTGCCAACGCAACTTAAATCAAAGGTGGATCATAGATTTTAATGGCCAGACGCTCCAAAAGCACATGCAGGCAACACAGATAATAACACGACGGACATCTTCTCAAAATTAGCACCTTAAATTGGCAATAGTTATGAAATTCTTGCTACTCTTTCTTTTCTTTAAAAAATATAAATCGAGACCTATAAAATAATTGGAGCCTCCGTTGGCGGGCTTATGAAACTGGAAAAAGAGTCAATTATTTCCATTCGACTCCTGATCTTGAGAAATTGACTCTAAATAAATATTTGGTTTAATTAGTGACATGACATGATCCATATGTAGCTTACTTGCATCGTTTTAATATTTCTTCTACTCCATTATGTTTATGTGGTATCATTTGTAATGCCGACCATTATAATTTTGAATGTATACTTACAGCGAATTTAAATTTAACAAAGCCTTCAATCTATACTCATAATAAGGGAGAATGTGTGTGTGTCTATGGGTTGGTACTCTGCAGGGCAGACCGCTATACCTAGATCTACGAGATTTGGTACAAACATACTTTGAAGGGTGGGAATGCGCACCTTTGAGCCCGTTTTTGAACTTTTTATTAAAATTTTAATGTTAAAAATTAGGCGAAATTCGGTGTTTTTCATTAATAACTTTGGAATAAATTACAGCAGAAAAATTATTTTTACACCATCTAAGAGAGCAAAAAATTACCTTCTCAAAAATATACAGTTTTTCTCCAATTTTAATAATTTTTAAAAATATTTTCGGCATAATTTACAACAAAACATTTCGATATTGCAATGCAAATGAAACCTTTTTGTTTGTTTAAACATATACTTAATTGGATATTGGATATAAATTTTTGGCAAATCTTCAGGAAAAAAAGTCGAAAATTTGATTTATTTTTCTTATTAATTAAATATCAGTTAATTAATTTTTTAAGATTAAAACAGCACAGTTGACCTAGAAATGCACTCTGGAATGGCGTTGGAAATTTCATGTCGCTGCTGTTCACTGTTTAGAAGGAGTTCTTGTGACTGTCAAACAAACAGAAGCATGCATTTTCTGCTTCATATTATCGATTTGATCTGCTTATGCTGTTAAAATAATTTTAATTCGAGAATTAATACAACATATGATTTAACTTTACATATAAATAATGTATAACATTGGATAAAACAAAGTAACAACCAACAAGGTAATAACTAAAATACTGTTTCGAATATTTTTATCCCTCAGTCATAACTTAGTACAAAAGAATTTTTCGAAATGCAGGGATTGAAAAAGTTTAAAGAATATATTTATAACAAGGCAAAAGATTTCCATAATTTTATAGTTTCCAAATACCACAGCAAAAAGAAAAACAAAAGTCGTTTATTTTATACAAAAGACGATATTCTTTCCTGTATCAGTTACAAGCGTTTTTCATTCACACACACATTTAATATATAGTTCATTAAATTTTACTCTAGAGGGAACTTGAATGATCTGTTGATAAGAATTTATCTCGAACAGAAACGAAGTTACTCTTAGGATTTGCAACCGTGAGCATACTGCAAAGAGATCCATGTCCTACATGAAGGGCTGCGAATGATTCACATGCGAAGGAAGCTGCTCTTAAATTGCTACATCTAAGGCCAACTAATTCATAACGCTTTAGAAGAAAAAGAATAAATACATAAGCGACATCATCATATTATATATCTAATTTTTTTGTATAAATATAGTGGTAATGAATGAAAGATATTAAAATGAGATTTAACTGTGTTTTCATTACATTTGATAAAAATATACCATTACTGTTCTATAAATAACCTATTTGGTTGCACAGAAAAAATGTCAGAGAGCGGCCGCCGTCCACTTTTTGTTGGAAAAATTCAGTTCATTTTACCTGCTGAAAACTAGAAATTATAGAAAAGCTATAGTGTCATGTAAAGCTAGACAATTTTGTAACTAACTTTTTTAACTTTGTTGTGTATACCTCCTATACTCCCGAATTCTCTGAGATATCTATAAATTCTCTCTCGCAGACACACAGACACTTTTGCCTCTCAGAAGTTCCAAATAATAATAAAACATCAATTTTTTTTTTAAAAAAAAAGAAAACCTTTCTTAAACTAGTATTTATGCCGATACATCTTAGGTGAAACCACATGCAGGTATCACAGGTAATGGACGGCGAACCACTTCGCAAAATTAGCAACCGAAATTGGCAATGATTTTGAAATAAATGCTTCTTATTCTTTTCTTAAGAAAAATATAAAAAGAGACCTATTAAATAATTGGAACATTAGTTGGCGGGACTCCGAAATGGAAAAAAGAGTTAAGGATTTTTTTCCGACTCCTGATTTTAGGCTAATAAAGCATTTCTTTCTCTCTCTCTCTCTCTAAGTATTAGGTTTTCTTAGTCACTTGACATGGTCCATTTACAGGTTACTTGCTGAGTTTTCTTGCGTTTTAATATTTCTTCCACTCCATTACGTTTATATGGTATGACTGATAATGCTGACCATTGAATATTTTTGAATGTAGTCATACAACGGATTTTCAATTCAAGCGGTTAATAAAAATAAATGGTTTTTTAAATAATGGGTCGTTGCTGATAAGGGACTGCTGTGAAATTTCAAGGGAAATTTGAAATCAAACTACGGGTTGAGGGGTCTGACTTTGGGTTTTGATTTTTGGGATGTCATGGTTCGTAGGTTCTTGTTTATTGGTCGCTCTTGACTATTTTTAATCATATTCTTTCTGTGGCTCTCTAGGTTCTACTTTATGTTTCTATTTTCAGTTGTAGTTCAATTTTAACAAATTCTTTTCAACTCGATTTAAAAAACTTAATGCTTTTGCCAATTACCAACATGCTGTGTATTTTGATACATATTTATGAATTCATTTAGTATTTTCTTGAATTTTGTATTCTGATATTTTCCACTTTATACTTTGCTTTTTTATTTTATTTATTTATTCTTGTTCTTTTTATCCTTTATTTGGCGTTATAAACTGTTTTTACTTGCTTTTCGGTATTGTTTTTATTTTTTTATTTATTTATTTCATTTTTTGCTGGATTTCTTCTGTTTCTTTATTTTAATCATGTTCTATAGTTTTCTTTTAGCTTAAATTAATGTGAAATATCTTTTTTATATTTTTTCTCTGTAGTTTTCCATGAATTTATTAATTTTTAAAATGTTCCTCAGGGCATCACCTTTATAATTGCATTTATCTCTTGTTCTTTTAATTCGCAACGTTTGAATTTAGAAAGCATAAATTTTCTTCGACATTTGTTGTGAATTCTGTTTCCATTTTCACCATATCGATGTGTCTTCTGGAATTTCCTCCTCCCGGACAGTCAACTTGCACTCTAAAACCAAAAGGTTGAGTCGGCAATGCTGGATATTGATTGAATGAACTCTTATGAAAAAGAGAATCATACTTAAAATGGAAATGAAATTAAAAGAACTAAGCGTTTTTCAAAAGATACTGATGTGTTAATAAAATACGTTTAAGTTTAATAAAAATTTCTGAAAAAATATTTATATATTTGAGATTATAATTTTTTTTTCAAAATGAATAAGAACACAAAAAACTTCCAGCAACTTTAAATCTTTAAAATTCTAATTATATATTTCGAACCACTGCACAAAATACATTAATATTACAATCTCTTAAGAAATTATAAGGCATTTAAAAAATTAAGCAAAACATCGTATTGTAATTAAACTAACGTCATTGAATTTCTTCTCATACATATTAAAAGGTATGCATTCTAAAAAAATATTTAAAGGTATACGTTCTAAAGATGAGCCACACTGGCATCTGCATGTGAGGGATTGATGATGGCCACAGGGACCATCAACTGCATATCTTAGATAAGGCTTATCAAATGCTCCATTTTAGTTATGAGAATTGAGAATGAAATATGTGCTAAGTTTTTTATTCTGTATTAGAATAGTGAAAAGAAATAAAGAAAAATGTAAAAGTAAAAGAAATATTTTAATTTTACACACCTAGACAAAGAAATAAAATCGAAATAAGCACATATTTTCATAATCAGAGCCACCGCGATCGTAACAGTGGGGAGAGGTGTGAAGCCAATGCGCGAAATACAAATCTAAGAAGCGAAATGTAAAGGAGGGTACTTTTTCAACTTGTCTCAATACCAATGACAATCAGTTGCATTTTTCCGCATATTTTGTAATACATAGTTTATTAACCAAAAGGCGAATATTTTTTAAATTGGCAAAAGTATTTGAAATTCGGTATACGATATATAGAATGTCTTTAAGATTGTAATCAGGATTTTCAAACCAGAATGGAACTCTCTCTGGTAATACAAACAAAAAGTAGACAGATTTTCTAATACTCAGGAAAATATTACGTTTTGTAAAAATCTAGTTCTTTTTTCCCATTCAAAACTGTACCTATTGTACGGTATCTCCTAGACATTGTTCAGTTGCGGAGAAAAAAACGATCCACCCACTATTATCCCGCCGCTATTCGTATATTAAAACAAACGGTACCACTTTTAAGGAAATAAAGTCTACTAAAAGATTCCTAGTCTAAACATTTCATAAGGGGTCGTCTGCAAATTTATAAATGTACTAACTTTCAATGGATTATCCGCATCAAGCTTTGATGCAAGGATCTTAAGTTTCATCATTCTAGCTCTATTCGTTTCGAAATTATAAACAAATAAAATTTTGAGTCTCTTATGTTAAAGTAAATTTTGAGTTTTTCATTGATATCTCGAGAAATAATATATTTATTGACACTGAATTGTTTTCTAACAGTATAACTTTTTCTATGTATTCTGAACTTATAATTTCAGTTGAAAACGACTTTGAATGCATGAAATGTTTTATCAAATTTGATAATTAAAAATTTTGGGCAGCAACGCAATCGATGCAGTAATATAACAGGAATCGATGTAAAAAAATCTATTTTATAAATCCATGCAAAATTTTACTTTCTGTTTTGCTAGTAGTTTTGAATTTATATTAAATTTTCTGTTTTGGTAATAAAACAATGTACTTATCGTATGTGGGGTAAAATAGGGCAACTTTGATTCTGGCAATATTAGTTCTTCTTTCTAGCGGACAGTTACTGAATTACAGTATACTTGTCAAGAAAAAGGCGCAGTCATAGCGGAGTGTTGCAACTGTTGAATTCACTGCATCTGTGAATGTTTATTTGTATTAAGACGTCAACTCTCTAATGTCTGTGTGATTTTAAACTGTCCTTATTTAAAACTCATTGCACTTTTAAAAAACATTTTTAGTCCAGCTTATTATACGCTTACTAAGGATTTATATCCTATAAAAAAAGGATTTACTTCAATAACTGCGTTGTTCTATTTCGTTTTCTATAACCTCTGCACTCGGGGTAAAACCGGGTACTCCAAGTGGCGTAAGACCGGGACAATCAGTATTGATGATTCTTCCGCTGAAGAGGATAAAAACACATCACAGACGTTGATTGTTTATATTTTAATGGTGAATTTTCTAATTCAAATTAAGAAGAACGGTTAATATTATGTAAAAACTGTCTTAGCTGTGCCCAATATAGCTACAGTGGCGCGGAGGAAGAAGTCAACTGTTTTATATGACAATTTTGTAACTAATATTCTTAAATTGTCATATAAAATAAAAAAATGGTTTCAACTTTTCCACTGAAAATCGAGTTTACCTAATTTCCCATAACTTTAACATGTGTATCCGGTTTTACCCCACTAGTGGGATAAAACTGAATAATTATTTTTCATATAAAAATCATTGATGAAAAAAGTAAATAAACTGTGAATTTTCTAGAAAGATATATTGTACTGCGATAAAGAATGAATATTTCAAGAAGATTTGACAAGTTCTCTGTCGTATATTTTAGCTTCAACAGGCCTTTGAACCTTAGCTACTCGGTTTTACCACATTTTCTCCTACATCACATATTTAGATTAGAGAAACTTTTTTCTTCATTTGGTATTGTAATGCATGTTGGTTTCTAAATCTATATATTTTCTAGATCAATGTTTTTTATATGAATTTTATCTTTATAAAGTTTTTATTCGACCATTTTCCTCCATGCAGAATTGCAAAAATCTGAAAACAAAAAATGTTTCCTTCCCCCATATACTACGTCTTGTTAGAGTCTCAATATTTAAATTTGAAAGTTTTAATTAAAATATATCAGAAAATTAAATATTAGATCATTAACTTTTAAAAGATGATAAGAATATTATAAAAAATTAACTATTGGAGAATAACATTTAAAGAAAAATTTAATTCTGCATAATTCATTAAAGTATCTTAAAACCATTTTTAATTTGAAAAAAAAGTTCTAACTGATAAGCAATTTTTAAAAATGTATGATTTAATATAGGAAGTTCTACCGTGTTTTCGATTAAAATAAAAATCTGTGGCAGTTTCTCCGCTGTAAAAAAACATTAAAAATTTATTAATTAGCAGAATCATTTAAAATAATATGCACAGCACATCATTCAAATTGGCAGACGATAAAGTATTGATATCTCTTCATTAACTGATTCGGCATCGTATACGATCAATATCGGATGAAGTGATATGTGATTTATGTTCTGCTTATGAAGTAAATGTGTAAGATTTCGTGTGTGTAATACTTGAAAATTTCAACATTAAAAAAATTACAAATCGTTAAGCTGGTTTCATAATAAATACTACATTACTTTAATTTAACACCGAATTTTACCTCTAACCTTACGGAGTAGTTCATAGCCATCTTACTATAACTAGAAACTACTTTCATGACAATAACTTATTATTCATCAACTATAAATGTTGAATAACAAGCAGCTTTCGGATACTTGATAACTGACTTTACTAGAACTAACGGACAGCATGCAATCATCAAAAGAAATTTTTAGAAAAAGTATTTATCACCACTTTAAAAGAAAGGTATACTTTATATAAATGGGGAAAATACGGTGTTTCTTAAAAATTCTTTTGGTGGATTTTATTTCTGTTAAACGATTCGATCATTGTATTGAATCTTATTATCCAAAAAAAAAAGACCAACTACATATATTATGTTAACGGTTAACCATTCCTCACACAGGATCAGAAGACAACCGTTAGTACGGAAACTTCAAAAACTCTGCTTTTTCACAATGTACGCATATTGGAGCTCCGTGATTGTGATCTATTGTTCTAAATTGAGTTATAAGAAGGTGCCATACACTTTGTTGATCCGCTGATTATTAAAGTTTCCTCGAGATCAAATTAGGAACTTCCATAAAATATATTTTGAGCGAATGCAAATTTTGCAACAACCGAGTTTATACAATACCTTTTTTTCTTATAGTTGCGACACTTCAGAACTATTGCCAATTGGTGTAATTCTACTACCTCATATAATTAATTGCAGATAAAATGACGCCATGCAGCGAAATATTCGTTGATTGGTGGATTGATAGGGATGGTCCACTTTCAGGGCAACCACGTTCTCCCGATTTCACACCGCTCGACTTCTGTTTTGGGGAATAGCTCAAGAACGAAGGTTATGCTGCAGAGGTTCGCAGTGTCGAAGAATTAAATGTTGGTTTACCCTCTTCTGGCATTTCCAAACTCTATCAGTGTCACTTAAATTACAGTGGTTGAAAAACATTCTCACGAATAATTTATCAAGAACCCGACTTCGACTCCTAATACGTTTCATATGTGATGAGAAAAATCTCATTGTAGAGGATAATAATTGAGCACTCATCCTCCCAGATTGACACACACTTTTGGCTACTTATGCCTTTCCCCCCCCCCCGTACGTATTTTTTCTTTTCTGTTTTGTTTTCTATGTTGTTATGTCCAGTGTATGTTTCTTTTTCATTTTTTATTTGTTTTTCTACCTGTTACTTGTTTTTGTCCTTTCTTAAAAAAATAAAATTCACCTCCATCCATTCAAACTGGAAAGGAGCCAAATGGCTCTAAACACGGAGATGCAGGTGGTGTAATGTAATGCAAAAAGAGTCTAAGAATTAAGAAACCAAATTACCACCGAAACAGTTACTACGACTCCGCAAATGCTTAACAACGTCTAGAGGTAAATCCAGAACAGAGTGGATATTCTCCAAGCAAATAATGATTCTCACGTTGAAATGTTTAAATATAAACTTTTTTGATAACTAAATAAAATTCTATAAGTGTTTTTCCCTATCTCTTATTCTGTATTAATTATAAAAAATCTTTATCTGGTGGATAATTTTAGATATACACAGTAATTTATAGATGCGCCTTTCGATAGCTTTATTCCAGAGTTGTTTCAGTCGGGAAAGAAAATATTGCAAAGAATACATAATGTTACCTCTTCATCTGTCAGTATTATTCTTCATTAAGTGTCATATAGTTTCTGTTTATATTTGATGTCTTCTAAAGTTTTCAGCCTCTCCTTTAACTACAAAACGGCGACAGTTCTGCTCATAAAAGTGATAACTAGCTATAGTAAAATGAATATGCCGAGCGCAATTCGACCGCTTGCAACTCCAACTGTCGGCAAGTTCAAGTATAAGGTGCGACAAAAAGTAAAACAAAAGGTTTCAACGCATTATCAATTTAGTGCTAAATATTATTATGCTCATAATAGTAGAGTAGAACCCCGCACATCCGAACTAATTGGTGCTGACCTCTGTTCGGATTATCCGGGAAATTTGGTAAAATACTCTTTATATACAAATGCAGTATAGAATTGAGTCCGGTTCATCTGTGAAGGCGTGAGGAAACCACGGTACAGTTGAGGGTAAAAAGAAGATATCTGAACTTTTTTTAATAATTAAGATGCTGTCAATTCTCATGCATGTGAACACAATAACTTCAAAACGCAATTACTTGGATAAATAAAATAAGGTATATGTTATTCTATCCGTAATTGTATATCTGAACTAGATTTTGATTTTAATTGGTTGAAAAAAAAGACATTCTAAATGCATATTTTCTTTTCTTTGTCATAACGCGCCCTTATGCTTATTGGCGTCCGCTCGGCGTATTTTACTCCCGCTTGTATTGTTGCCTTTATGTCTTGACACGAACCTGGAATTTTGTCCGTTGTAATATCAAAAAGTTCATTGATATCTGTACTCAAACACAACACAAGCACAACAATGTTTTTAGTCTTAAAATTTTCTCATCAGTGAAAACGCCTCTCAGAGTTTCTTTCCTATAAATGCAGAGAAACATACAGTTCACTTTCACACAGTTCCTTTTTCTCCAACTCACTTGAAATTAATTCATGAAAGGTTTCTTTCCAAGTATTTAAAAACTTTTTTTATGTCTTTGAAGTTAGCATCATTCTACAAACGGATGGGTTTTAATTTGCCGTGAAATGCAGATTGGACTGGAACTCTTGCTGTGGATTTGGAAGCAGAATCTCTATTTTCATGTAATGAGGATGGTCGAGGAACAATTTTTGATGTCGAGGTCGTTGAAGTTTCTTTTCTTTTGGGCTCTCGTTTGGCGCGACCTCCTAATTTGGCTCTTTTTCGCTTTTTCTCAGTATTTCACACGTAAAGTAGTTTTTTTAAATCAAATTCTGGAGGAGTTGTAATTTTTTGCTTCTTTATGTTTGTCGGGTGCTGATTACGAATCTGAGGTTTGCCACCAATAATTTTTGTTGGAAATTTAGTTATAACCAGAAAACACGAAAAAAAATTCACCCAGTTCTTTTGCTTATAACTCAAATACTATCAACTTTTAGTATACCATACCAAAATAATCAGCAGAAGATAAATTACAACTTAGGTCTATACAACTTTTGCAGCACTGCTTGTTTCTGAGCTGACGAACCACCACTGATTGTATCCTTTTCATTACATTTTTAAATCTTAAGTTATGAACTATCGAAACTTTTCGAATTTATGCATATTATTTATTCCCGGAATTGGTTAATTGTACCCTATTCTATGAGTATATAATTGAAACATCGATATTTTTATAGTACGAAAAAAAGATTAATATCACTTTAGGAAGTATAATAAATCAGAAAATCCATGCCTAATTCAGTTATCTTCCTCTTGTCTGTCTCTGTAGAAATCCTATTTAAATTTTGCCAATTCAAATTATAAATTAGTAGGAAAGTCGAGCAAATATTCATTTTCATAAAAGTTTTATTTCATTCACGTATTTTTCTTTGTTCAATAATATTTCAACAACTATCATTTTGTTGCCATTCTGCTTAAAATAAATTTCAAATAAACAAGAATAATACAGTGAAACCCGTGTTTAACAGTACTGTTTGTAACGATAAATCTACCTTTAACGATATTTTCTTGTCGCCGATTCTGGTACCAAATTCCATAAAAATCGCCAAGCGAGTCAACCGTCCTATTTGTTACATGCATTTTGGAGATCCTACCCTGAATGACTTCGAAAGGGCTTATTTACCCCTCCTATACTTCAAGTGGGTCAATGAGGAACGTGTGTACCATGTTTCATCAAAATCCCTTTGGCCATTCGAAAGTGATGCTGGAACAAACATACATACATTGAATTTCATAAATTAAGATGTGAATGGATGAAAAGTAACAATGTATTCTTACGCTGATAGAAGTATAAAATGGCTGTAGTTTGGTTTTTTATGACGAAATTTCTTGTTCCATCATGCCTAAGAATTGATAACGTCTTCCTTTTATGGTGCAGCAACAAAAGAAAATAAATAACAAAATTGATGAACCATGTCTGCACATGTTTCTTCATGTAGACAATTCAGTATAGGCGAAACTCTAAGTAATCGTTTTCGTTCATAAAAATATTTTTAAAAAATTAAATTTTCAATAACCCGCTTCATTCTCTAAGGTAATGTAAGGAATTCAATATTATCACGGAATCAATCACACTTTTTAAATTAATAACGTTTTAATACTTCTGCGATTAGTTCGGAAATTATCAAAGACCTTCATTTCATTCATTTGTCATCATTTAATTAGTCATCATTCATTGCTTCATTAATCCTTTCATTCCTTAATCATAGAAGAAATCTGAACTTTTTCGTAATCTGGTACACGAATGCATGATATTGGCAAGTAATAAATATAAATATTTGGATCTAAAGAAACTTTGGGAATTTAATTTACTATTCATGATATCCATTAAGTGTTTAAGAACCTATTATTAAGTTTTGGGTTTTTGAAATTTTACACACACACACAAAATAATTTAGTACGAAAAATCTCTAAAGTTACCACTATTAGAGTAAAACATTTATATATATATTAGAAGAAAAAGTTAAGTATTCATATTTCAGTCCAACGTGTATCGTTTTACGTAAGCTGATACATGTACGCGTGTATTGGTAAGAAATAAATTTATTTAAATCTAAGCAAGCTGTTGCAGTGCCTGTCACTTTAAAAATGATAGTTGGCGGACTGAAATTTAAATAGAAGAGTATTACCATACTTTATTTTTCATATGGCTTTGAAAATATCTTTGACGAATTAGACATATAAAAATTTTTTACAATTAATTAAACTGTTTCTTAAACGTTCAGAAGTATCACAAAGAATAAGACTTCCGTCCCCGTTTCTCAGAACTATATTTCCGTTTTTGCGAATTATTTTGTGGAAGTGTGTCAAATTAATTTCTTCGTAATCAGCCAGAAGAAGCGCATTTGTTTTAATTTTTATTGGAAGATATACCCGGCGTTATGATTAAAAAAACCTCCAAATATTATTTACAATCTGAATATTATCTTAAAAATCAATGAGCAAAATTCGTTGCACTAAAGAGGATAAAAATAAACACAACTTTGAGTAAAATTATCGGGCTGAAAAAGCCGAAGACAAATTCCTTGTTGAAAAAGAGCTGGACCAGTTTAAAATTTGCCTTGACGGATTTTATACTTCCAAACTTAATTAAAAAATAAACTATTTAAATTGTTCTCACGGAACGTTTACTAAAACTTTCCTTACTCTTCATAGTATTTGTGACAAAAATTTGAAGAACATCTGTCTGGTAGTTTGGATTTAAATGCATCAGCTATATCAGGGGATCTCAACCTTTTTTCCCTCGCGTACCGCTTGATTAGCCTTTTAATTTTCGCGTACCCCCTACTGTCATACCCCCCACCCGTACTTCTATGAAAAGAAGTTTTTATCAATAATGTTAAGGACTTAGGTACGCTTAAGAGTCAAATAACGCGAATTAATGACGTTTGCAAGCCTTATTTTTAATTTTATATTTTATTCCAATTTTAAAATAGTGTTAGTTAAACGGCAAAACAAATAAAAACAGTATTGTAATAAGTATCACATTAACTTATAAGGTTAGGTAAAAATTACATTTCGTAATAATCAGTTATTCAAGTGCAAGAAAATTTCAATGCGATCCTTGAGCTTGTTTCATAGAGCTGAGTTTTATGAAATTGGTTTTAAAAGAAGAAAGATATAATTTTATGTCTGGAGCTGCGTCAAGCTTATTTCGGTATTTATTCTTAATATATTTATAAGACGAGAATGCTCTTTCCACAAGCTCTGTGTTCGTGAAAGGTATTAAATATTTTATTCCTTTAACACCGAGTTCTTGGCACTCTTCTTACTGTGCTACCCAGAAGTCAATCAAATTTCTTTTTTTAAATTCAGATTCTAAAGAAGAATCAGTGGAAAGTTCAATTAATTTGTCTTTTTCAGAAATTATTAATTTTTCAGGTTTTTGAAAAAAAGCTTCGTTGAATGGATTTAATATCCACATATCTGCATCACTGCGCTTCGGAAAATATTATTTGAATGACAACATAAGTCCTTTTAAATGTGCTATTTTACAAGTTTTTACTTGTTTTGTTAATTTAAGTTCGTTCTCAGATAAAAAGCTATGAAGTGTCTCAAAATTTTCATACTGTTTTTTATTATAAAGGATTCCCAAAAATCCAGCTTCTTAATCATAGACTCGATTTTGTCAGTTACCTTAAAAATGGTTATGGAATGGTTCTGCAATACTATAAATGAAGTTTATTTATTCCTGAAAAAATGTCAGATAATTACGCAAGCTGCTGCAACCATTCACTTTCATAAAATTTAGACCTCAACGTAAAAAGAAGATGGTCTTCAAAAAATATAAGAACTTCACGTCTCAGTTTAAACAATTTTGTAAGTACATTCCTCGCGAAAGCCATCTCACTTCTGTGTGCAAAATTAACGTAGTATGTAGGCTGCCCATGTCTCCATACAAAGATTTGAACAATCGAGTGTTAGTTGAATTAGCCTTAATGAAATCTACAACTTTGCAGATTGATTGAGTACTTCTTTCAATGAATCTGTCAAAGGCTTCTCTGCTAAACTTTGTCTGTGGATGCAGCAATGGCTCCAAGTTACATGAGGGGCGACTATTTTGATACGACCACGTAAACATTTATAACAGCCAGGTATAGATTTTCCACCATCTGTGTAGACACCACAGCACTTATCCCAATCCATTTCGTTTCCACAGAATTAACCCTGGATGGCAATAAATATGTCCTTGCCAGTACATCTTTTATTGAGAGGATAGCACAATAATAGATTTTCTTCAAGTTCGTTACCATTCAAATATCTTGTATAACAAGCAAAATTGACAGATCGGAAACATCAGTGCTTTCATCCACCTGTATTGAAAAGAAGGGACTCTTTTTTTATCCTTTCATTTATAATAGCTTCAATGTCAATTGACATGTCCTTAATTCTCCGAGAAACTGTGCTTTTAGACAAAGGAATATTTTTGCTTTTTGACATGATCTTCACCGAACATACATTCAACCGCATCCTTGACACACGGAAATATCAAATTTTCAGCGATAGTATGATTTTTTCCATTTTTAGCGATATGATAGCTTATTCTGTATGATGCCTCAATCGCAGCCTCATTTGCTTTGTTTGTAGATATCAAACAAGAATTTTAATTAGGGCTGTTGGATAGTCGTCGGAAAAAACTAATACTTCTTTGCTTATAAATTGGATATTTTGTTTCTAAATGGTGCATTAATAAAGATGGTTCCATGCTGCCATTTGACAATATCTATCCACAAACAATGCAGAGCGGTTTTGAGCAATCTTCCTCACCCGCGACGGAAAATCCATATTTTAGGTATTCGTTAGAATATTTTCTCTTCTTCGGAGGTGCACTGATGTTTTGGTTTTTTTAAACAAAATTAATTTTATTTCTTACCTGAACAGGCCAATCAGTCGGCCTTTGCACTTCATGATTATCATCGTGCTGATCCACAGTTATCTCAATAGCTGCCAAATCGGTGGTTTCAATTCTATATGCCGATCTCTTAAGAGTTCCATTTTTCAACCACTTGTCCATTTTGAGAAATCAAACAATATCGATTTGAAGTTACTCTAAAGATAAGTACTTCAAACTGAGAACGTATAGGCTACTAACACCAGTTTTGTGCCACAAATTAAACCAAACCAATCAAATTGAGCACCCATAGCTTGAGTTATATGAACAGTCGTTATTCATCATGCAACCCAATCAAGAAATTAATGATGCCTGCGTTTAATCACGCTTTTAATAAAAACGTCAAAATAAGAATTTTTGAGAGGATTCCGGATTGTTCTCGATAAACCTAAACTAGAAGAACAAAAATAAAAAGCATACCACACTGGTGCCTGGTGAAGCTACAGCTTTTTCGAACACACTGATGATTCATGCATAATCAGGGCTGGTGAAGAACAAAATAACAATCATTTATTAGGTTTTCTGTTTCTTCCTTTTTTTCTTAGTTTGAGCGTAGGTTTTAGGCCAACACAACTTTCACTTTTAATTTTCACACGAACTTAGGAAAACAAAATACTGTCACTTTTTTAATCCTTTATATTTTCTTGTGTCCGTCATTACCGACTTTGATTTCGCGTATCCCCAACTGGTCCTTCGCGTACCCCAAGGTGTACGCGTACCACAGTTTGGGAACCTCTGAGCTATATGAATGGCTGAAGCGTTCTCTTTCTTGAAAAAGGAAATAATTAATCCAAGGATTGAACTTCGGACCAAAAGCCGCAGTTTTGTGTCTTACCAACCTCACCAAACAGCCGCTTCTCAATGATAGGTGTCTTTGCATATAGTTCAACGGCAAATACGAATAAACCTTCAAGTTTGAATTTCTACAGTTATAAAAAAAATTTGCGATTTAGTTTTATAGATGCTTCATATTATTTCACAGCAAAATTTGAACGAAATCCAGTCGGCAGTTTGCATTTCTGTATCGTACAAACTATTTATGCATTTCACTTTTATTGAATTATTGTTTAGCGTTCTAAGTGTATCAGCAAATTTTAAACTGTGCATGCGCAATGGAGTTATAGATTTTAATTAATCCATCGATGACCAACATCTATAACAATTACATTTTTACTTCCGTGGCTACGCCGATCGCATATCTTTGGAAAAATGATTACAGATTTCGTTGAAGATGATGAATAATTATTTGATGCGTTTTGATAACGTTGCCGTAGTTTTATGAGACTCTGCTGAAAGTATGCTTTATTTATTGGAATGTTCTGTAAGTCGTTGATTTGCCTGTAAAATATCCAGAAAGTAAATATTGCTTGTTTTAAAGATAATATTTTACTAACATAATTTGCAAATAAAAGTTACACATTGCAGAATCATCTATTTCCAGGAATACGGAAACAATGCGACGCATTCTAAGTAGAATTAATGGAACCTGCATAATGCAAGACTTCGAATATAAATTTGTCAGACCAGATGTTCCTTACAATACGCTGTGATGGACAGTATAACAGCAGAATGATTACAAAAAATAATAATAGTAAAAAAGTGTGCAATGCACAATAGCGGGCATTAAACAACTTGTTATATATATGTATATATATATTTAAAAAATTTACTCTTTGGAGTAAATCTCTTAACAAACTAACTTGACCTGATCAACTACTTTTAATCTAAATTGATGTTTACCACAGTTTAAGGCTTTTCCTCCTTAAGGTTTCATTTCTGCTTTGAGACGGTTTAGAAGTGTAAAAGTTAGAAAGAACTAAAAGAGTGTAAGTATTACGACGCAAAATAGACGTGTTTCGGTTGGCAGCCCGACAAAAATAAAAATTCCGAAGTAAGCAGATACACTGCTAGGCAAAATGATTGCAAGATTGGTAAAATGAGAAACATTTGAAGTTAATTTGAATACAATGGATCACAATCAGGTGTGGAGAATCATTTTCCATGTATTAATTGGCTCTCACGTTTCGCAGTGAAGATTTTGTCAAGAGGGCATTTAGGAGACATCTGGAAATTGATGAAGACAAAAAGGAATTCATCCTTCTCCGCTTCACTGAAAGCTGATAATGATTTGAAATTTTCATCAATGGGTTTTACTCCTATGCACATTGCCCGCATAGAAATAGCGTCTATATTCGGAAAGATAGAAAGGTTTCTTTAAAAAGTTCCAAATTTTTCATCATGTGTTTTGCTTATAAAATACAGAGTACCACATCATACGAAATTTACAGAAAAAATGACAATGTTATAGGAAAGTATTATTAAAATTTGAAGTAAATAATGTGTTGAGGAAATAAGGGTATTCGTAGTAGACAATTTTTACCTGCGCATGCGCAAAACATAGCATAATTTTTCTTTCATAAAGTCGAAGCCAGGCAAAAAAATGTTTTAATATACAAGGTGTCCCAAAACTTTGACACATTTCAAAATGTAATAAAAAATAAAAATGTGATAATTGTGTAAAGCTTTCACTAATAAAAATATGCTCACCCGGCATATTTTTTTTATTATAAAGAAATGTTCAATTGGATGCACATAGATAGCGCTAGAGGTACAGCATTACCTTAGTAAGGGTAACTTCCAATCCGTCATTGTACATAAGTATGACGACTCTAACGGAAAGATCAAATTGCGCCGGTTGATACTTTGAAATAAAGTTCATTATTCAAGTTCAAAGAAAGTTTCGTAAACCTACCTTTCATAAAGCTGTTCCTTGTCGAAACAGCCTTACGTCATGGCACCGAAGACTTTTTTTTAAAGACTACACTATTCGTGTTGACTATGTAGTCAACACGAATACTAATACTAACTCTCTTAGTAATTATACAATCTTAGCAATTATGCTGCTATTAAGAGAAACTAACTTTTAAGAGAAACAATTTATAAATATTAATGGTGATTTAAAGTCAAATTTAATATAGCTATTTTCATCGCTATTTTTTTTTTAAACTATTAGTGGTAAATAAAGGAATACACTGAAATCAGAATTAATTGTATCTTCATCGCATTTGATGAAAATGCCATTATTGTTAAGTAATTCTCCGAACGGACTGCTAAAATAAATGTCAGCGAGTCATTGAGCGGTCGCCCTCCACTTTTTTTGGTGAAAAAAATTAAAGTTTTACTTCATTTTACCTGCCGTAAACTAGGAATTATATAAAAAGCAATAGTCTTCAGTAAAACTAGATACTTTTGTAACTAACTTTTTAAATTTCGCTATATATCTCGAGTACTCGGGAGTTATATCTTAGATGTCTATAAATTATCCCCCCTCGCTTTCACCACTCAAACGCCGCCACTGGCTAAATTCAGCAACATGTAATTTTATTACCTTCCTTAAAGTTTTGTTTAGTAAAATATCAATTCTTACATAATCTTCGACAAGATACAGGTGAATGTACTAATTGAATAATTGCAGCAAATATTTTTCAGAATATTAGCTTTTTAAATATGAATCCTCAAATATAGGTCTGTGTTGAAAACAGAAACTATTATTCGTCTATTCAGGTTTTGAAAAGTTTTAAATCTAAATGAAACTTCATTTTAAAAATAAAAGAAAGTGTTTCCTCAGTCTGTAATTATGTCGGTTTATCATGGCGGAAAGCAAATGCAGGCAACCCAGATAATGAGACGGTGGACATTCTCAAAATTAGCAACTGAAATTGGCAATGGTTATGAAATTCCGGTTTCTTATTTTTTTTCTTAAGAAAAAATATAAAACGAGACCTTTTAAATGATTGGAACCTCAGTTGGCGGGACTCCGAAACTGGAAAAAAACTCAAGTAATTCCTTCTGACTCCTTACTTTGACCTAATAATGCATTTCTCTCTCTCTCTAAATATTAGGTTTATTTAGTTTCATGACATGGTCCATTTACAACTTACTTGCATCATTTTAATATTTCTTCCACTCCATTATGTTTATGTGGTAGTGGTATGAATGGTACTGTCGAACATTATATTTTTAAATGCAGACTTCGAGAGGATTTTCAATTAACAAAACCCTGAATGGATGATAAAAATAAACGGTTTATGAATGTTTTAAAAAATAATGGGTCGTTGCTCAGGATCAGAGAGAGCTGTGAAATTTCAAGGGAAATTTTCAATCAAATTAAGGATTGTGGGGACTGACTTGTGATTTTGACTTTTGGGATGTCATGGCTGGTTAGTTGGTTCTCGTTTATTGGTCGTTCTTTACATTTTTTATATATATATTTTTTCTGTGTTGCTGTAGGTTCTACTTTATGTTTTTAATTTCTGTTCTAATTTCATTTTCACGAATTCTTTTCTATTTAGAAGACTGATTGCTTCTTCCAATTACTTAAATGCCTGACAGATATAAATGAAAGATATAAATGTAAGACATTCATATCTTTCCTTAGGTATTCTGGTGTAGGAGAAACAAGAATTTCAATTGGTTGTGTGGCAGTTTTTTCCAGACATCTTATGCCAGAATTAGAGATATGTTATCTTGGCATCAGGATAAGAATTAAAAACCGATTTCAGACCACAGATCCTCTACTAATATCAATATTGATGGTTTTTATCTTTCAATCTCCCCAAATAGTTTGACCGAGAAAAGCGAGGTCCTGTGTTAATTCGACCGTTAGACCTTTTGTGTGTTATTCAGTAATTCTCGCAATCGATTTTTTGAATTTGCATGAATATTGCTTGAAATCATTACAAACGAAGCATGCTAAAGAATTTTTATTTCCTGATTCCGTCTCAAAGTAGTGGCCATTTTAAAAGTTTCCGTTCTTGGTGAATCAATGACGAGTTTGTGCCCTGTTCTGGATTTTTTCTTCCTTTAGAAATAGGGCAACTCCTCAAAGCTCTAAAAGTTTCTCCTACTTTTTTGTGACCACGTTCAACTTATCTGTAATTTATTTATTTGTTTCTGGATTGTGGACATTTTACTATCCAACAGATGTTAAATTACGTTTTTCTTATGTGTTTATTAATATTTTGTCGTTTATGCTTTCTTATTCCATGCTAAATAGGAAAACTTGCGTTTCTTGAAAAGAACTCTATCAACGCCATTGTTTATTGTTTTGTTGCACATTTACTTTAATTTGTAATCAGCATTATCAATTGTTTTAAACGGAAAATTCAAAACCTACGTGGTCGTTGAATTAGGCTGTAATGTATTTGCAGGCATAGTTCTTTTGACTTTACTAACCATTTACAGTTCTAAGATTCCAAATTATATGAAGAAGATCAAAAATGCAATAGGCCTCTTAATAAATAAACATGAACAAAGCAAACTCAGAAACGAAAAAGAAATTCGAACACTCAAGAGAATGGAAAAGAAAGAAATAATGTACTTGTCTGCTAGTGGTACGATTGATTTTAAAAAAGAGTGTTCTTTTGACTGCTTCTGGGACACTTTTTAAGTACGGCTTGCTGATTGCAAATCTTACTCTGTAAAACGAGACCTTACTTTTTTGAAATAACCCAAATGGTTCCCTTTTATTAATTTATTCTAATAAAGATGCTGTTTGAGTTATAGCATTTCAACAACTTCACCAAAAAATATTCAAGAGTGAAGAAATTCTCCATAAGCGTTACACGTTCAGAGCATAATGACAGTTGCCTTTACAACGACATCTCACCCATTGGAGCTACAAAGCAGAAGTATCCCTAACAGTTATTTCAAAAGTCCTCTTGCAACTTGCACTCCGACTGCACTTTTTCGACACTTCGTAACATTTGTCGATATTTCAGACTTGAATTTCACTTATCTTACACATTCTAAATACAAGTAAATGTCATTATATATTTTTATTTGTGTGTGTTCCATATAATTACCACTCAAGAGGGCATTTATTTACATACTTCCTTTGTTTTTCTTGTTATAAATCAGCTAATCTGATAAGAATAATAGTTCTCTCCGATTGAGATAATTGCTTCAGTAAAAATATAAATATTTTTCAATGGATTTTTTAAACAAGCCTCTCCAGCGAAAACTAAAAATAGAGCAAATTAAGCAAACAAATGAAACTTGATCATTTCATATTGCTAAATTTAGCTGAAAAAAACCCTCCAAATGATATTCATATTTTTATTGATAATAAACTTTTAACATTTTGGTTTTCAACAGTCATTTAAAAATATATACTTTTTGGCGTCAGCGTCTGGGGCGGGACTATTACTGCTGAACAAACAAAGCGGCTTCACTCAATCCAAAGAATATTCTTGTTAAAATTTACAAGATGTTATCGAACTACTTCAACGAATGCTCTAAATGTCCTCACTGGAAATCCTCCATTACAATTAACTACTAAATATATTTATATCAAATATCAGACATGGGTCGCTCGTTCCAAGGATTTTCAAGAAATTTTCCATATTGAAGAATTAGATGCATATTTAAGTACCACTGAAATCTAAATTGTTCAAAAAGTGATCAGACTAAATCCAATTTCCACTAGCAATCAATATAATGTATTCACGGATTTATCCAGGATTCATAATTATGCTGGATTTGCCTTGTGTATACTCAAATATGATAACTCTTTTCAAAATTATTGTTTCAAATTAAAACATTTTAATTCAGTTTCCCAGACCGAGACTGCGGCAATTAACTTCGTTGCAGGCTGGGATTTGAAAATTAATTCTAAAATCAATATGTTTACTGATAGTCAAGCATCTATTGAAAAGCATCTATTGCCAAAGTCTGAATTTGTCGATAAAATAAAAAGTAATATTTGTTGGGCTGGATGTTTGGTGGGCGTTGCCTGAGTGAAGGCGCGTGCCGGTAACCATGTAATGAGCTCGCTGACCATTACGCCAAAATAGCGGCCACTTCAGGGAATGAAATGGATGTTCCGGCTTCCTATTCTTGCATTAAATTCAAAATTAAAAGAAATATCACAGAAGAATGGAGAAAATATTGCCTTAATGATGACTCCGAATCAGGGAGATGTATTAGAGGGTTTGTTGACCTAGTGGATACAAAAATTTTAATTCAAAATAAATTTTTAATATATTTCCTAACTGGACATGGACCATTTCCTTACTATCTTAATCGTTTCAAAATCCTTAATTCATCACTTTATATCTGCAGGAAAATAGGGGGTGCAGATCACTGTTTGACTGCATCTACACAGAAAGATATGATCTTAAAAAACCATCAAATAATTTTAAAAGAGAGTGATTTAAATCTTGACTCTTTAACAAAAATGCAACTTTTAAAATTCGGGAGATATTCTATATAAGTGAAAACATATGCAATAGTCTTTCCCAAGTGTATCATGGGAATACCTGGCTTTCTTTCTTTTTCCTCTTCTAAATTGTGTTACAGAATTTTGGGGTTTTTAACGTCTTTTTTATCCTAAATTGTGTAATAGAATTTGTTTTGTTGTTGTTTCCTTTCTTTTTCAAAACTGTTTTAATTTAGGTTATTTCCTGTCTCTCTTTTCCTGTCTTTCTTTTTTCTTCGGAATTTTTTTTACATTTTATTTACTATTTATTCGATTTTATTAATTTTTCATTTTTTAATTTTATGTATGTTTCTTTCTTTATTTCTTTTATTTGTATTTATATATTAGTTATGTTTTTAATTACTTATTATGTTTGTTCTTTATATTTTATTATATCTCGTATATGAATTGTACAAAGAAAAAATATTGTAATCGTCAAAAAATTCGAACTCAAGATTTTGATGTATCTCCACGTTTCAGACCTCCCTGATTCCCACAATTTTGGAATTATGTGTGTCTGCGAACACGATAACTCGAAAACTATTAAAGTTACATGGATGAAATTTGCTATGAGATCTTGACACATAATCTGTAGATTTCTATCAAATTTTGGAGAAATTCCGTCTACGGGAATTCTCTATCTGTCTGTCCGCGTTCATGTGACGACTATAACTCAACAACTTAAATAGCTTGATGGATAAAAATTAGCACACAGTTTTATCATTAGGAATGTAGGTCCGTCTCAAATTTTGGGCCAAATCCATTAAAGGGTTGACTGTCTGTCGATCTGTATAATCGAGTACTTCTGAAGACAATAACTTCTAAAGGAATGATGTAGATAAATGGAATTTGGTATGCAGTCTTGAAACCCTAATTGTAGATTTGTCTACAATTTTCGTTTAAATCGGTTAAAAAAAGTAGTTGAAATTACATATAAAGTTTTTTCACCATTCTACGACGCAAGAAAAAGGTGCGAACGCTGGAGCGTTTTCCCCACCTTAGGAAATAACGCACGTTTCTGGCACGAGGTGTATTTTCTCCCCCACCCGTGTTAGTCGTATGCGAGAAAGTTCAGGGGAGACCACTCCCGCTGATTACATTTTTATTCACATTTGTATTTTGTATTGTATTAATTTTTTTGTATTATATTGTATACTTCTATTATATTGTAATTTTACTATATTGCATTGTATTTAATACATGTATTGTAATTTTTTTCCCTCGACTGGTGATATATTTACACCCTTTGGTAAGCAGGACGTTGTGGGCAATAAAAAAAGTGATATTTATAATCGGAATATTATCCTAAAAACCAATGAGCAAAAATTAAAATCCGTTTTACTGAAAGGAGTAAAAATAAAAACGAACTTGAATAAAATTATCAGGCTGAAAGCTGACAGCAAATTCCTTGTTGAAAAACAGCAGAATCAACTCAAAATGCGCCTTGTCGGAGTTATTGCATCAAAAATAAAAATTAATTATTATTTAATTCATACTTACATAACCTTCGCTTACACCTTCCTTATGACACATAGTATTTGTGGTCAAAATCTCAACAAAATCTATTGAGTAGTTTGGAAATAATTGCATAAGCTACACAAATGTTGAAAATTTCTCTTTCTTAAAAAAGAAAAGAATCCTTCGATAGATCTAACTTAGGACTCAGGTTTGCGTGTCTTTCCAGCCGCGTCAGGGAGAAAATTTTTGGTGATTCTCGATAAGGAAAATGAAACGTAGTTTACTCATGCACCATTTTTCACGTTCAAATTAATTTTCATTTTAAAACCGAAAGTGGAGTTAATCATAACAGTTCATCTCATCTAAAAACTTTTCGTTATCTTAACAGCAGTTGTCTTCTTAAATATTATATTATTTATTCAATTACACAGAATTGACCTCATTGTGAGCGCTTCTGTGGTAACGCCATCAACGTATCCCCTCCACCAACCTGTCATTCAGTGATGAGATATAACACTGTTACAACTACCGGGATTACTTCAATTTGTTATATTTTAAGAACTTATTTCGTATTTTCAATTACTTATTGTGTGTTTATTAGTCGGATGAATGAAATTAATTTATACAAATCTTTGTTTAGAATCACAGTTACATCATGTTCATTCAATTATTATTGTTTATACATATATGTATATGTTAGCACAATTGAACCTTCAATTAAATTAAATATTATGTTTAATGAGATAAGATATTTACAGATTAATAGTTGGATAAGGGTTGACAGAGTATTTTATCACCGTGATGCCCGTCTGAGATCTTATAAGCAAATGTAATCTTCTGCACCAAATTAACAATTTACAAATCCGGAGCACGTCTTTATTCTCACAGTTCGAATGTCTGTCGAAATAAGCCGTTCTTGTCAGCCAGAAGTAGAGGCGCGCTGCTTAGTCCAGTCGAATAGTACTTTAACATGGAAAAGATATAGAACACCAATTTAATTGCTTTAAGTTATTGGGTAGACCATACAAAACATGGCACTTTATTTTGCAGACGGAGATCGGACCGGATAAGAGGGGAAGGGGGGGGGGAATTCGAACGATCCGATCGGTATTTTACGTTTAAATAAAAGACTATTAATCTGATAGGAAAGGTTTTAATTAAAAATTTATAGGTAGTAAAAAGAGCTATAAAATGAGCCGTCGAACATTAGGACAGAATAGTTAGGGCAGGAGTAAATAATAATAAAAAAAAACGTAAATTTTGGAAATTTTTTTAACATTTTTTTACAAATAAAGCGAAATTTTGGAAATTTCAAGTAAGTACGCATTATATTGTAGGATATAATAGGGTTAAAATTTCAGAACGATATCTCCCAATTTTTTTTTAATTAGCTTTTCCGAATAAAAAGAATGTTGCCGTTAAATACTTGTAAGTACTTTTTCATCTGCCCGAATTCACGGAGAGAAAAAGAATCCTACTCTAAAAGTTTTCTGAAATTTCAAATCTCTTTATAATGGTCGATTTTCTGTAAAACGTTCTGAACACTAAGTTTGAATTTAACATTTTTTTCTCATTTATTGTGCCTAAACGAATTGTGCCCATTGCAAAAAAATTTTCCCTTTTGGGAAAATGAGTGAAGGCAAAACAAGCAAAACAAAATGATAATTTAGAACTTAATTTTCTTCCCTTTGTTCTGAAAATCGACTATTACAAAGCCATCTGAAATTGTAGAACAACATTTTAAGAGTAGGAACTTTTTTCGCTCCGCGAATTCGTGTTGATAAAAAAGTTCCTTTTTTCGAAAAAGCAGATTTTTTTTTAAAGTTAGGCAGATGTCGTTCTGAATTTTTTTCATATGTACCCTACCATATAATGCGAACATATGGGAAATTTCAAAAATTTCTCTTTACTTTTTAAAAAAATTAAAAATACTTTCCCAAAAGTTACGTTTTTTAAAAATTTACTCCTGCCCTAATTAAGCTATCTTTACGTTCGACAACTCATTTTATAGATCTTTTTACTACTGCTAAGTGTCTAATTTAAACTTTTCATCTCAGTTTAATAGCTTTTTATTGAAACGCAAGAAACCGATCGTTTGAATTTCCCTCCCCCTCCCTCTTTATCCAATCCGATCTTCGTCTGCAAAATAGAGTGCCATGTTTCGTATGGCCGACCCAACAACTTAAAGCAATAAAATTTCTGTTAAGTATTTTTTTCCGTACTTTGATACATTTCATGACAATTCGACTGGACTAGGTATCGATCGAGATCGCTACAACAAAGCTGTCATTCAGCTTGTATAGTATATGTTTGACACATAAATTCGATAATATCTCACAAGAAAATATTTATGCTTGTAGAAAAAAAATCAGACATCTTAAAATACTATTCATGATATTCATTAAGGGTTTGAAAACCTATTATAAAATTTTGGGCTTTTGAAATCTTATACACTCGAATTAGCTTACAACGAAAAAACTTTAAAATTACCACTATGAGAGTAAAATATTTTTATATATATAAAAAAAAATGAAGATTCTGGGCAACATCTAATGAATTCAGTTTACGTAAGCCAGGGATGGGCAAACTTTTTCGGTCGCGGGCAAAAAATCGAAAAAAAAAAGTTTGGCGGGCCAAGATAAATTTTTCTAAAATTTTAAAAACATTATACAAGTATTACATTTAAATATGTTAATGAGATGAATAAAATTGCGATTTCGTTTTTAAAAGTTCCTTATATTGAGGTTCGAAGTGAGATGTACTGATTCTAAGGAACGAGGCTAAATGCTCATCTGTCAGCTACTTCTGAAATAATTCTTTCTAAGGTTCATAGTTGAAAACATTTGTTCACATATATAAGATGAAGCAAACATAGCACTGATTTTCTGGGCGTGAGATATTAAATTTGGGAAACTTACTTTCGATAATGATTTGTAAAATTCTAACTTTGACATATTTAGAAACGACTGCTTGAGATGATTGTTAGATTGCAACTCAATTAATTCAAGCTGCAAATCTGACCTCACTGCTTCACAATTTACGTTGAAAGGCATGGTAAAAATATCCAATTCTGTTTGAATGGCACTGAAATCTTGAAATCTGCGTTCGAACTCAAAATGCAGTTTTTTCAAGACATCTTCATAATTCTTAAGCTTATCTTCATTTACTGAGGGTATTGAATTTAACCTCGAGAAATAAGACAAGTCGTTCTTAGCTAGCTGCCCAGCAAGCAGATTAAGTTTTTGTTTAAAAGCTTTGAGATGGGCCCAGATATCGTCGATAAATTGATTTTTCCCTTGCATCTTGACATTCAAGTTTGTTATAGGCACTTTCAAACTTAAAAGAACCTTCTTGAAATTCACGAAAAATATCACATCCCTTTCAAGAACGCATGCACGCCAGTTCCTCGGTAATTTCAAAGTTATCATCAACACCTCTTATAAATAATACTAATTGAACAGTATCATTTATATCAGTGCTTTCATCCATAGCTATGGAGCAAAATTTAAACTGACCAATCTTTGACTCTAATTGTGATGTCAAATTTTTATAGATAGCTTCGATTCTAGAAGTCACCGTTTTTCGAGATAAGCTTACAGTCTGAAAATTATTTTTCTTGTCTGGACAAAAAACATCACAAACTTCGAGCATGCATTGTTTATCGAACTCCCCATCACTGACAGCTTTATTATTTTTAGCAATATTGTATGCTACAATGTAACTTGCATGTGTAGCTGCTTCTTGGATAGTGTTTACCTTCTTGAAAAATTTTTGTCGAGCTGATAATTTTTTGCAAAGACTTTCTACATTTTGTTTTCTTTCATATTCGGACATTGCTTTGTAATTGGAATTCTTATGCTTAAATGTGAAATGACTAGAAATGTTATATTCTTTGAACACTGCTACAGCTTTATTGCAGATGAGACACACTGATTTATCTTTAACAACTGTAAAAAAATATTTCCATGTCCATTCATCATTAAAAGCACGGCACTCTGAATCAACTTTACGTTTTTTAGTAGCCATTTTGGGGTTGAAATATTTTACGAATAACCCAAACAAGCACTAGATACGCTATACTTTTAATACTTTCACCACTATTCACAATGATGCTATATGTCCGCAATCTTTCCATACGCAAGAATATGCACTGCGAGTAATGTACAAAAACACATCGTTGCGATGTGGTTGAATGCGAAGAACACAATGATTTTCAACAGAAATGAAACCGGAAATACCATCAATAAATCAAATAAAAAAGAACATTACAACCAGAGGGCGCGAGAGAAAGGCAGACGCATTGGCGCCAACACTGTCTGTGCTTGCTATTTCCGTCGATTTATGTTTTGTAGAACAAAAATAGAGAAAGTAAAAAGATCATCAGATCCTTTGGAAAAAAGGAAGGAAAAAAATAATATTTAAACAAAGTAGAAAAGGAGATGGATATATAATATCTAAATCATATTTTCTTTTAATTTCCGTCGGACAGGCAAATTAAAATTCGATCCGCGGGCCTTATAAAAGCTTCCGGCGGGCCGGAGTTGGCCCGCGGGCCGTAGTTTGCCCATGTCTGACGTAAGCTGATACATGTACGCGTGTATTGGCAAGAAATAAATGTATAGCTAGAAGAAAACTTTGAGAATTTGTTGGGGTTTTTTTGTAAACCAGGTTGTTGCGCCTGTAACTTAAATGACTGTTGTTTGCGAACGTTTTAATCGGAGATTATTATCGTATTATATTTTCTAATCATAGGACTTAGAAAATATTTTTGACAACTTACATAATAAAAATTCGACCAACTTTTTTTCAATTAATTGAACTGTTTCTTTGACATTCACTTTCGTTCAGCAGTATCACAAAAGAAAAATAGGACGTACTTCCCTTTTCTAAGAACTATATTTCCGTTTTTGCAAATTATTTTGTGGAAATGAGCCGAATTCATTTCTTTGTAATCATTCCTCTCTTCTACAGACTAAATTCTAATTTGAGAAATGCCAGCTGACAACAAAAGCTCATTTGTTTTAATTTTCATTAGTTGAAATTTCGGCCGTTATGCTAAGAAAACCTCCAAATATTATTCACAATCAGAAAATTATCTTAAAAATCAATGATCAAAATACGTTATACTAAAGAGAGTAAAAATAAACAAAAACTTAAGTAAAATTATCTAGCTGAAAGCCGAAGACCAATTCCTTGTTGAAAAAGACCATGACCAAATTAAAATATGCCTTGACTTATTTTTTTCGTTCGAAATTAATAAAAAATAAACTATATAAATCATTCTCACTCAACTTTCACTCAAACCTTCCTTATTTTTCATAATATTTGTGAAAAAAATTTGAAAAAATCCTTCCAGTAGTTTGGATTTAGCATCAGATATATAAAGGGCTATAACTTTCTCTTTCTTGAAAAAGGACAGAATCTCTCGAAGAATCGATCTTCAGAGTGAAAGAGGCAGTGTCGGGTGTTTTACCAACCTCGTCAACCAACCACTTCTCTGATCGGTGTCTCTGCATGTTCTTCAACAGCAAATGAGAATTCACCCTTCAGTTTGAATTTCTACAGTGTACAAAATGTATTTTTGCGATTCACTTTTAGTTATATAGAAGCTTCATATTATTCCACAGCAAAATTTGAAGAAACCCTAGTCGAAAGTTTGCATTTCTATATGTTACAAACTATTTATAAGTTTCTCTTTTTCTGAATTTTTGATTAGTGTTCTAAGTATGTCAGCGAAATTTTGAACTGCGCATGCGCAATGGAGTCGTAGCTTTTAATTAACTCATCGATGACAGGATCTATAACAATTATATTTTTACTTCTTTCGCTAAGCCGATTCCATTACATTGATTCATTATTCGCATTGCCTAAACTATCCATAGGTGTGCTCAAACTAAAATCAATTTTCAGCAGACATTTGATCACCAGTTAGACAAGTTTTGAAGTCAAATTGTCTTCATTTAGAATTTTTTTTTATTTTACTTTTAATTAATTTCTGAGGCAATGCAAGGAGATAAAAAGCAATCTTTGTTTTCAAATATTTCGCAATATTTTAAAAATCTTTAACATTCGTGGAAAAAAGGTTTTAAAAGTGAATTTCTAAAGTTTTTTCTATATTTTCTAAGTTTTTTATAAATTTAATTTTACTTCACAATTTTTTTTATAATGATGTTTTTTTCCTAAATCCTGATGCTTTAAACATAATTTAATATAAATTTATTGCAATCTACGCTTATATTATTTTGGGCGTTAACGGAATGGCACAAAATTAATTATTTAATTTTTTTATTGTTACAAAACTTTTCTTCTGTTTCATAGTACTTCTGAGCAAAATTTGTAGAAAATCTATTGAGTAGTTTAGATTTCTATGGAGTATAAAAAAATGGCGCTTCAGTTTTATACATATAGATACTATCTCCTATACACGGCGTCGCTCGGAATAAAAATATTTTCAAGTCTAACCATTTATAACACTTTAAACTTAATTAAGCAGCTTTTCTCTGCAGCATCTATCGTTGGTTGTCATTTACCATCGCCCGCGCCGCTTGATGCCTCGTCCAGCAGCCAAACCCCTATCATCTTTTTGTTTTCGTTTGAGCCGTCATGCACGAGTCTATTAGCACTTGAGATTCCATTTCTTTCTCCCTGTCATTGCTACAGCGGCTACAGAAATCTCTTTATATCATTGATGTTTTATTGCGATGATCAAAGTACCAGACCTTCTTTTTTGTGATTGTTTACCTGACCTGTAAAACATCACATAGTGTTCTTCCTTTTCTCCCTAGGTCTTCGGTAAAAAGGGGTCTCATTAAACTTAAAAGTCTTTACACGCTCATTAGCATCATTTAACATTTGTGAAAATTAATAGAAGCATCGCATAGATAGAGTAATTAATCTAACATTGTTTCATTCCATATTAAATGATGTGCAAGCTACGAAATAAAAGCGAAAATTCAATTTCTGCCTTTCTGTTAATGTCCAAGAAAGAAATATTTCTATCATAACTAACAGAGAAAAAACACGTGATTGAAGGATTTGGTGAAACAGTAAAATGGATTTGATTTTAATTACAATACAAAGTATTGTCACGAATTTTGTTTAAAATGAACTTTGAAGTGTTTATTAAATTGCAAAAATCATTGAATGGTAATAAAATTTGTATCATTAAAAAGATAATTTTTTAAGAATACATATAAATAATTTTCTTGCCATTCTTTTTTTCAGAAGTCATTGGCGAATATTGGCGTACTTTTTTATTTAATTAAATATCTTAACAAATATTTAATGTTGAAAGTTGAAACAAGCACAGTTGTTCTAGAAATGTACCCTGGAATGACATGTGCAAATTTCATATCCATTCTGTCCACCGTTTAGGAGGAGTTCTTGTGACAGACAGACAAACCGACTGGGAAAATAATTTTAATTCGCTAATTAATATAACATACGACTCAACCTTATATATAAATAAGGTATAACACAAGATAAGAAAAAATAAGTAGGTTATTTTTTCTAATATTTTTCTCCCTTGGTCAAAGCTTTGTATAGAAGAATGTATAAAAATGCAGACATTGAAAAATTTAAAAGAATGTAGTTTTTATGACAAGGCAGAAGGTTTCCATATGGTGGGTTTCAAAATGCCACAGCCAAAACGAAAGTTATACATTTTATACAGAAGAAGATATTCTTTCCACAACAATTACACACATTTAAAATATAGTTCATTAAAGTTTTAGAACATCTCGAAGAACCTTGAATAATCGGTTAATAATTAGTTATCTCGAACAGAAATGAAGTTGGGGCGCTGCGATCGTTTCCAAAAGCTAGAATTTTCCAAAACTGTTCAATTACAAAGCCAAGGATTATCATAGTTACTTACGCCGCTCTTCGGATTTCGAGAACCGAATGCGTACTGAACGTACATACCTAATAAAGCATTTGTTTTTCATTATATATAAAATTTAAGATTTCTTATTTAAATAAAGTGGTACTTAATAAATACATTGGAATCAGATTTAATTTTGTTTTCATTACATTTGATCAAAATACCCTTACTGTTATGTAATTCACTTAAAGAACTATTAAAATCGGTGGCGGTGAGTCAGAGTTGAGCAATCGCCCTTCCACTTTTTATCGAAAAGATTAAATTTTTATTCATATTCAGACAGAGTCCCAATGCGGAGCACCTTTGCTTAATATGAGACCAGTATATTAATATCATTAAGAGTCAGATTATTTTAAATTGATCAGATATGAAGCGAGCGATTATCTTTCAATCTTAGTTACTCATGCAGCTCTTACACTTTTAGATTTAAGACCAGTAATTCATATATATTGGATGAAAAGCACGCTAAGTTATATGTCAGTTGACTGACCAATTTAAATTTATAATTTTGCTATTTAAAAATAGTGGTAATTAATGAAATACATTGAAATAATATATAATAAACATTGTCGAAATATTCGAGCCAGGATGAGAAAAATCGCTATGTTTTAAGGAGGTTTTTACCAGGGCCGTATCCAGTGGTGTGAAGCGAGGGTGTAGGGGCGTCAATTCCTAATCATAAATGTGAAAATTCGAGAGCGTTATATGGCTGCTGAATGGTTAAACAATAGGAATATTTTACTATAATTCAATCATTTACTACAGTTAAGTCTTAATTATTATAGATATTAATTATAGTTAAATCTTTCAGCATATGTAGAAATATACGATATATGTAAGGGGGTTCCCAAATAATTTCGCTCAAGACGCCGAATACTCTGGAGCAGGCACAGATTTTAAATTTTTCTTGTTTATTAGTAATTTTAAAAAAACTTTACCAAATCGGTGTTTCGGTTTCATCACGCCCCTGGCACTGAGTTTTCGCATTTGAAGATGTTTGAACAATGTTCTAATAGCGCAATCTGCATTTTTATATTCACTTTTTTGCTCAGGGAAAGCTGTGAAAATGCGATATCTTGAAAATTTGCAACGTTAACTTTTTCTTACTTCTAATAATAATCTACGTGATCCCTTCTTATCAAAAGTTTCATCTGAATCATATTTCAAAAAATTATCTCCATACCCTTTTCCGAAAAGTGACTTCCAAGAAAAGAAACCGAATACTCGATAAACCAGACATGTTTCTATCGAGACAACTTGATGCGAAACAGAAACCTAAAAGAAAAACATAACGAGGAAACGAATATAAACTTTCGGCGGGAGCGAGAAAAGTAAAAAAGCCTTTTTATCTCTAGGTTGCCCCGCGCCAACCAGAGCTGAGGAAAATCCATTTCCAGGACTCATAAATTCAAAGACAGAAAGGTTTGCTTTTCTTCTCGCGATTCATCGCTCAGCTGTGCGTTGTGAGCGAATTTTGATGCTCTCGACGTATACCAGCTTTGCAGTCTATAATCTATGTTTCTCTCACTCGTTGATTCATTTTGTGTCTTCTTTTCATCTTTTTATAATTCCTCCCCATTTTCATTGATTATCGAACTGTCGTAGAAGGAAAGTAGTCAAATATGAATAAAAAGGAAAATACTAGCCTTTAAAATAATTTCAGAGGGTGTTACAGCTCTGCATCCCAAATGGGCTAGCCGCTACTGCTCCCGGTTATAGGACAAGATCACTTAAAAGATCTTCCATTTCTCAGCAATGGAGGATGCTAATTATCCACCACAAGGCGGAGTCAAATACATATTCTAAAATTCTGTTTCTACCCGTACTAATTTTTCTGTAATAAAAAAATTCACAATTCTTCGAACTTAAAAATATTTATTTGACAAATGATGCTACGAAAACATAGTTTGATCTGTAATGCTTATTGTAACCTTCAGTTAATATATGATGTTATCATCGTCTAAACTACCCTTATATTTAAATTCAAGATTTAAATCGAATATACATCATGTCATTGTAATTTGCTTCAACTTTTTGCGAAGAAAGATTCCTTTTATTTTCTTCGCTTGGAAGTTCCAAGCTCTGTCACTGAAAAGATCATTTTAAAAATGCAGAGCGCGAAATAGATAGTAAAAACGAAATAAAATTGCACAGAAATAAATAAATTTTAAAATATAATTTCAAGACGGATTCTCGCAAATCTCGCATTTGCTGAATAAAAGAGTTATTCAATTTTTATATTCTAAATAAAATAAGCTTTTTTTCATTTTATACTTATGCATTAGATTATAACTTTTTAAATTTATATTAAGAAATTTAGAGTATTCGCAGTTCAGTTAATTACCTGTCAAAACTAAAGAAAATAAAACATTTTGAACTTTGAACTATATTTGAAAATCCAATAGAGATTATAGAATAGTTTTTGAGTGATTTGAAAATCATTAATCACATGAACAATGTAATGCAAATTAAATTTCATGAAAAGGTAGAATGAATTAGGAGCAGTTCCTGTGACAGAGAAACCTAAGTTTCTATTTTTATTTCATATTGTAGAGTACATAATCTTATTTTGGGAAAATAATTTTAATTCGCGAATTAATAGAGCATATGACTCAACCTTACGTAAAAATAACGTATAATATTGGAGAAAGCAAAGTAACAACTATCAAGGCAATAAATAGAGTATTGTTTCGAATATTTTTATCCCTCGGTCAAAACGTAGTGTAAAAAAATTATCGAAATGTAGGGAATGAAAAATTTAAAAATAAGGTATCTATAGGAATGCAAAAGATTTACAAATTATGATAGTTTCAAAATTTCACTGCCAAAGGGGAAAACTAAAACGAAAGTTGTACATTTTATATAGAGGAAGGTGTTCTTTTCCATATCGGTTACACACATTTCTCATTCATTTAAAATATGGTTCAAACAAGTTTTGAAACATGTATGAAATGTGCAAGTTCTAATGATGAGGAACCTCAAATAATCTGTTGATAAGTTATCTTGAACAGAAATGAAGTTACTGTTACGATTTGCAACAAGAAGCCTACCGCAAGGTGATGAACACTTCATGCCCTGCTTGTGGAGCAGCAATTGTTTAACAAAGCCTAAAATTGTCCCCACTGGCTAGGTATGAAACTAGCAAGTTCATCTCAATCTTAGTTTCATATACCGAACCTAAGTTTACAGATTTAACACCAGCAACTTTCACTAACACTTTGGTTGAAAGTGATGCTATTAAAATATTTTGTAATCATTTTATATATTGTTTTTATTTTTATAAATAGTGGTAATTAATAAAGTACAATAAAATCAAAATTAACGGTGTTTTTAATTCATTTGATCAAATGCCATTTCTGTTACGTAGTTGACCTTAAAGTGCTGCTACAACAAGTGTCTGCGAGACAGGAAGAGGTCGCCCTGCACTTTTCGAGGAAAAACTTAATTTTTATTTCATTTTACCAACCGAAAATTAATGGTTTCCGTGTTTGGAGAGTTAATGACAAGTTTGTTAATAATGATAAAAGCATATATTTAATTGTAATTATGTGATTCCTGATAATTCGTATTAAAAAAGTCTAAACAAGTTATGAGTCGAAGTTGAGATCTTAGATTTTTTTTGGGGGGGGAGGGGGGGTCGTGAGGTCCACAATTCACAGAAGTTCCAGTTTCAGAGAACGAAGTGAGTTCCTGTTTCATCTTCTCAATCATTTAGAATGCCGTCTGTTTGTCTGTAAATTTGTTTGTTACGAAATGACGACGAAACGGATTCTTCCACTTTCTTCGAATTCTACAACACTGTGCCTTGACACAGTCACGACAAATCGCGTTTTTCGATTTTCTTCGAATGTGGCAATGTTCCTTGAGATCATTAAAAACGACGCACAGGTACGGATTTTTATTTTTTAATTCCCTTTTAAGATTCTGGCCATTTTAATGGTTTCTAGACGAATTCGGCACCAATAAAACATATGAGTGATTTTGGTAATGGTTAGCAATTTTTTAATACTGATGAAAAGGCATTTAATTTTTTGTGAACGCTGATAAAAGCAGAGACTTTTGGAAATAATTCGCATTAAGAAGAAAAGCTAAATCCTGAAAGACTGCAACGAAGTTGAGATATTTTTATTTTTTAAAATATATTTGTTTATTTATTGGACGCGAGATGTACTGTTCACTGAAATAAAGGTATTTGCAATGACTTCAATAATGTAAATTTAGTGTCTTCGCCGTAATGAAATTAAATAAAGGTGAAAGTTAATGAGTCTACGCGTTTTGTTTTAAATCTATTGATTTAAAATGTTCAGATCCACGCATATTTGCATATAACAACTTTAATGAATTTAAGTCTTTGTTCTTACAAAGCAATCCATGCAATCGTACAGTTTAATTTTCCTTTCACCATGAATATTAGTTATATCATGTACTAATCAGCACACACGGTATTTTTCAGATGACTGCTATTCTGTGAAATCAATCATGATTTGAACACAAATGAAGGTCTATTTCCTTAACTAATAATTTATAATTTTATTGAATACTATCAGAATACCAGGCATTGTTCTATCTTTTTAGTACCAAAACACTGTGGGAGACTGGAAACTAGGAGCAGAATGATCTATTTTCACTGAGAAATATTAAATGAGAAATATTAAAAACCTGTAAACTTTTTGGTTTTGAATGAAAGGAACGGAAATGTATACAAAAAAATCTAAAAGTAATTCAAGTGTTTTAATCTTTAAGACTTAGCAATGAAATAGAAATAAGCACAAATTTTCACAAGCAGAGCCGACATGATCGTAACAATGTGAAGAGCTGTGAAGCCAAGATCCGAAATACTAATCTTAGGAACGAAATGTAAATGAGAGTACGTTTTAAATTCATCTCAATGGCATTCACAAACAGTTGCATTTTTCCGTATTATCATTAGTATTTCTTAGTTTAATAGCATATTTTTTAAATTAGCAAATAAATTTTAAAATTCGTATATGATATATATGCCTTCCAGATTGTTATCAGGATTTTCAAAAGTGTTTTGTTCAAGTTACAAGCAGAATGGAACTCTCTTAGGTAATGCAAACATAAGGTAGACGTATTCCTTAAAACACAGGAAAAAATTACGTTTTCTAAACATTTAGCCCTTTTATCCTTTAAAAAGTGTCTCTATCAACACAACATATTGTACGTAATCTCCACAACATTGTTCAGTCGCGGAAAAAAAGCTATCAACCCATTTTTATTCCGCCGTCCCTTCATCGTATATTAAGCAAAAGGTAACAATTTTCAGGAAATAACTCTACTAAAAGATTCCTAGTCTAAATATTTCATAATGGATCGTCTACAAATTTATAATTGCACTAACAGTGAAATTTCCAACCAACATTTTTGTCAATAGATTTCAAATCGCTTCAAACTTTATGCTCGGATACCAAATTTCACCTATCTAGCTTTTTTCCTTTCGAAATTATAATCAAATTAAATTTTGAGTCTCTAAAGTTAAAGTAAACATATGAATTTATATTGATATCTCGAGAAATAAGTTACTTATTGACATAGAGCTTTTTTGTAATAATATGGGGTATAACTACATATTCTACTTTATAGTTTAATTTTAAAACATTTTTGAGTGCATGAAATATTATATCAAATGTCATGCTTAAAAATATTTAACTAGCAACACAATCAATGCAGAAAACTAACAGGACTGGATTCAGAAAGCTTACAGCAATTGATACAGAAAGCTATTTTATAAACCCATGCAAAATTTCACTTTTTCGTACTTGCAATGTTGAAGTTATATTAAATTTTCTATTTTCGTTGTAAAACGATGTACTTATCGTACGTACGTCGCATATTTCGCGAGATAAACATTTTCTTCATTTGGTATTGTAATGCATGTTGATTATTCTAAATCAATATGCTTTCTAGATCAATGTTTTTTATACGAATTTTGTCTTTAAAAAGTCTTTACTCGATTATTTTCCTTCCTGCAGAAGTGCAAAAATCTGAAAACAAAAAACTAAAAATATTTCCTTTTTTCCCTATACACTGCTTTTTTGTTAGTCTCAATATTTAAATTTTAAAGTTTTAGTTAAAATAAACCGAACTTATAAAATTAAAACAAAAATTTTAAAAAATGATAAAAAGATTATATAAAAAATTAAATATTAAAGAATAAAATTTTAAAACAAGAAAATTAATTTAAGTCTATACAATTAATTTAAGCATCTTGAAATCGTTTTTAATTTGAAAAACAACTGATAAGCAATTTTTAAAATTACGTGATTTAATACAGGAAGTCTGTCCGTGTTTTCGATAAAATTAAAATAACCAAGGGCTTTTCTCCACTGTAAAAAAAATTACTAATCTGTAAATTACAGTGAACCATTTAAAATTATTTTGACAATGCATCATTCAAGTTAGCAGCCAATAAATTATTGATATCTCTTTAATGACTCATTTGGTGTCGTATTCGCTCAACATCGAATGAAGTCGTATTTTTTTAGGAAAAGCATATAACAACCTTTGTGAATCATGCTCCGGTTATGAAGTAAGTAAATATGTAGATCTCGAGTATACAGAGTGACCGGAAAATCATCGCACAGTGTTCTTCTTTTCCCCTCCACTCATTAAACTTAAATGCCTTTATATACTCATTAGGATCATTTAAAAATTTGTGAAAATTAAACGGAACATTGAATAGAGAGAGTAATTAATCTAACATCATTTTATTTCTGCGCGTGCATATTAAATGATGTACAAGATACGAGATAAAAGCGGAAATAAAAATTCAGCTCTTCTGTTAATGTCCTAGAAAGCAACATTTTTATCATCACTTTAACAATGCAACAGTATAACACGTGAATGTAGGATTTTAGGAAACAATAAAAAGGATTTTAATATAATTATAACAATACAAATTACAAATTCTGCTTAAAATGAACTTTGAAATGTTTATTAAAATTAGACAAAACACTGAATGTCATTAAAAAATTATTTTTCAAGAATGTATATATAATTTATTTTCTTGCAATGTTTATTTCATAAGTTATTGGCGAAAAGCTCAGAAAAAAGTCGAATATTGGTTCAATTGTTGCTGTTTAATTTAATATCTTGCCTGAAAGTTGAAAACACTTCAATCAAACTGGAAATGCACTCTGGAATGGCATGTGCAAATTTCATGTCGCTTTTGTTCACCTTTTAGGAGGAGTTCTTGTCACATATAGACATACCAACACTATGCTGGGAAAATAATTTTTATTCGCGAATTAATATCACATATGACTAGGGTTGTGATATTTACCCAGCACTGATAAGGGATGTTCTAAATAAATAAAATATGAAAAAAGTGTGTAGGTAATATTTCATTTTATTCTGATAAAAAATCAATACGGTCTAAGCAATCTAATAAAATGAACACGGAGAATAATAAAAAAAAGATGCCAGGCTAATACTTTTTAACCCATTCCTATTTTAAAGTGGATTTTACTTTCTTAATCAGGCCGCGGTAGCCTAGTGGTAAGGCCTCAGCCTCGGGGCCGGAGGGTTCCAGGTTCCACTGAAGATCCGTCTTGCATGGGGCCCATTGTAGGCTAAATCATACATAGAGGCCAAACGTCCTCCCGTTGGCGGGGTGCCGACGCTTGGAGAGGAGGTGTCAGTTCTGGTGTCGCCCTCGTCATCTAACCAAGGTTCAAAATTACAAGGTCCGTCCCAAAATAGCCCTAGTGCTGCTTCAAAACGTTACTTTAATATAACTAAACTTACTTTCTTAATTACATCATTTTCTTCTTTCACATAATTATAAAATTGGGCGCAAGTCATTTTAAAACTATAATGACAAATCAAAATTGCTTCATCCACTGACAATCTGTTTCTTTCGTCCAACCAGTGAGTTGACATTAGGGAAAATATTCTCTCCACATTTGCGTTGTGGGCTGGAATGGCAAATACGTATTCGTATAGCTTGATTACATCTTATCAATATTAGGAAGAAAATGGGACAAATATTAACACGGGACTCAGTAGTGAAATACAGTGACAGTCCCGTATATACAAGACGTATGGCAACCCTACATATGGCTCATTCTTATATGTAAATAAGGTATAACATAGAATAAAGCAATAAATAGAGTATTTTTTAGAATAAATTTATCCCTCAGTCAAAACTCAGAATAAAAAAAAGCTGTCGAAATGCAGGGATTGAAAAATTTATAAGAATGTATTTATGACAAGTCCGAAGATTTTCATAGTATGCTAGTTTCAAATTGCCCCATCCGAACAAAAAGAAAGTTGTAGAAAATTAAATTCAAACTAAATTATTATTTCATGAAATACTTTACACACGTGTTTTTACCACTGTTAAAATTAATATAAGAAAATATTATTTTCTTTGGACATTTTTATTTCCGGCACTATTAAGCCTTTCAAGATCACTTAGTCGGGTTTCTATCCACTCCGGGTTAGAAGGGAGAAGGACTAGGGGAAGATGTTTTAACGGTATATCTGTCAGAAGAATTCTTTCTAAACTGTGAACAGCATCGTCATGGAATTTTCACACGCCATTCTGGGTTCCATTTATAGATCAATTGTGATTTTTTCAACTTTCAAAAATTATTACTTTTTAAAATATTTTATTAAGAAACAAAAATTAAGATAATTTTCGGCTTTTTATCTGAATTTTTCTGCAATAATTTCTGAAATATATATGTGGTGCCAGGCTGACGGCAGCCCACGTCATTCCCGCCGCGCCTCTAGCGGATCTAAGGAGAACCCAGTAGTTGACGCTGTGACATCCAGACGGGATGTTCGAAAAAGAACGACGCTTGCTCAACAGACAATCTTAACGACGTAAAGATGTGTAACTCTGCAGCTACAGTTGATTGTGTTCTTGTTTTCTGTACATAGTTAATTTCATTTTATTTTAATTCATAGCTAATCATTTCATTTAATTGTTCATCTAACTGTCATTTGAATTCATCATTAAATCTTTTCATTGAAAGAAGCAGTGTTTTGTTGGCCATCCCTGACACCCACAATTCAGAAGTGGGATGAAACGCAAATATTTTTGACGATTGATGTAGACGAATGAACATTAACAAGGATGGACTGCAATATGATAGATAGAACGCATTTTGTTGACGAGTAATATAAATGAACTGAACTGATAATTGAGGAACTGTGACTTTGTAAAATAAAAACTTTGTGACAAAAAAACTGTGAAAGTGGACATTGTTGATTATTTACGAAACCGGATTATATCATTTCTTCTGAAAGGGGTAAGTAGCATTCATTTTGTTAAAATGACTATTTTAAATGATATTCAAGAAATTAGCACTGCATTGAAGAATTGTAAAACAGAAAAAATAAAGATTTTGCATAAATTCCTTTTCGGTTCTCTTGGCGACAGATCAAATCGAAAGAGAATACGAGAATTTATTGGATTTGATTTTCAAGTCGACAGCGAAGAATTTAAAAAAAAGTTAGAAAGTGTGGATGAGTTATTTTCGCTGAACGAACTCATTACGATATGTAATATTTTAAATATTTCATTTGATGGCCCAAAGCCGGAAGTATCAAAAAGAATTCTTTCTTTCTTGTGTAACCTTGAAGCGTTAGCTGAAACTTCGCGGGCAGATATTGATGAGTCAGACTTGGACGAAGAAACGGCAAATGATTTCGAAAAAGAAAATAAAAAAAGCGATTCTTTCGAAAGTTCAAATAAAAGAGATTCTTCCATGCAGTGTGAAGCGCAGTGTAATATGCAGTGTGATGCAAATAAGATTTATGACATGCAATTTGTTGATAAGTATAAAAGCTCTGTCGCTCAGAATACTGTTATAAATTATTCCGATATCGAAAGCGCCATTTCAAAATTTAATGCAGAATCGCATGAAAGCATAGCTAATTGGTTAGATCACTTTGAAAACATTTCCCAATTGTTTAGTCTGTCAGACTTACAAAAGTTTATCTTTGTTAAAAGGTCGCTTGGCGGAACTGCCGCTCTTTTTGTAAGAACGGAACCACAAATTAATTCGTGGCAAAAATTGAAACAAGCGTTGATTGATGAATTTTCTTTTGAGATAAATTCAGCTCACTTGCATGAACTCTTGAGTAAAAGACAAATGAGGGATTCTGAATCCGCTCCAGAATACTTTTTAAAAATGAAAGAATTATGCAGTTCTGGTAAAATTGAAGATGCCGCTTTAATGCATTATGTGATTAAAGGTATCTATGATAGGCAAGAAAACAAAACAGTTTTGTACGGATGTAAGAATTTATTTGAATTTAAAGAAAAACTTAAAGTTTATGAAGTAATAAAGAGTGATTACGCGAAAAGTAAAGTCGTTTTCGATAAAACCAAAGCAAGATATGATTCCAATCCTAGATATAATTCTTTTGATAAATTAAAACCGAAACAAGTGCATGATGATAGATTGAACTCTAAAAACGAAAGTGCAAATAAAGTAAAATCAAGTGATGGGTTTGAAAGAATGAAATATAATAAGTTTGAAAGTCGCAAGAGTAAATTTTGTTTTAACTGTGGTGAGACCCAACTCATATCTCACGATTCTGTGTACATAAGGATAAAGGATTTGAATGCGGAGCCTTCGGACATAAAGCTTCAGAATGTGATAAAACGAAGTCTAAACCAGAAGTAGCCACCTTAGACGTTAAATTCAAACCAAGGCTTGACAATAAAGTAACATTTGAAGATATAAGCGTTAATTCACTTATCGATACTGGAAGTCAAACGACGTTGCTTCGTAAATCAGTGTTTGATAAATAAAATATTTGTAAATTGTACCCATTGAATCTCTCTTTAAGTGGATTTGGTAAATGCAAAGTAAACCCATTAGGTTATTTTAGGGGTAACATTAAAATTGATGATTTCAAATGTAATGCAGATATATATATTGTAGAAAATAATGTTATGCCTTATGATGTGATTGTTGGTATGAATGTATTAATGCAAGGTGAGACGGTAATTAATAAAAATGGAATTGCGATTAAAGAAAAATTTCAACGTATAGAGGAAGTTGACTCATTATCCGTCCTACCAATTGATGTAACCCCTAACGAAGTTGAACCAGACATTGGACCTGACGTTCCAAATATTTTTAAAGATAAGGTACGACAATCAATTTTAAATTACGTACCGCACAAAACTAAAATAACAAATGTCGAATTGAACATTTTGGTGAAAAGTAATGAACCTATTTCCCATCAGCCTCGTAGCTTACCGTTTTCAGAGAAAAAAATTGTCCAAACTCAAGTAGCTGAATGGTTAGAACAAGGGATTGTAGAACCATGTTCTTCAGAATACAGTAGCCCAGTGGTAATCGTCCGAAAGAAAGATGGAACATCTCGAGTTTGCATCGATTATAGGAAATTAAATAAAGTCGTTGTAAAGGATAGATTTCCCCTTCCATTAATTGAGGATATTTTAGACAGATTGCAAGGATCACGCGTCTTCAGTACTATCGATCTTAAGAATGCATTCTTCCATGTTGATGTAAACAAAGATAGTAGAAAATATACCTCTTTCGTCACCCATGAAGGCCAATATCAATTTCTTAAAGTCCCTTTTGGATTATGTAATTCTCCAGCCGTGTTTCAAAGGTACATTAACACCATTTTTCGACCTTTAATTAATGATGGTATTGTTCTCCCATACTTGGATGACATCATCATTTTATCCTCCTCATTTGAAGAAGGAATCGAACGTGTTCTAAGCATTGCCAGTGAATATGGACTAGAGATCAACTTTAACAAATCTCATTTTTTGAAGAAGCACATTGAATTCTTGGGCCATGTCGTTGAAGATAGTAAAATCTTCCCATCTACTCTAAAAACTAAAGCTGTCCTTACTTTTCCGGAACCAGCTAATCTAAAACAAATTCATAGTTTCTTAGGACTCACCGGATATTTTCGAAAGTTTATCCCTAAATACTCCACTATTGCTAGACCATTAAGTGATCTCTTGAAAAAAGACCGAAAGTTTAAATTTGGTGAAGAGCAAAGAATCTCATTTAATCAATTAAAATTAATGTTAGCTGAAAAACCCGTATTAAGAATTTATAACCCTAATTACGAAACTGAATTGCACACTGACGCTAGCTTAGAGGGATACGGAGCTATTTTAATGCAAAAATCCCCTGATGATAAAAACTTCCATCCTACCTATTACATGAGTAAGAAAACAACAGACGCCGAGAAGAAATATTCTAGTTATGAACTTGAGGCTCTTGCTGTGATAGAGGCAGTAAAGAAATTTCGTGTTTACTTATTAGGAATTCTTTTCAAAATTGTAACAGACTGTTCCGCGCTCGAAAAAACTATGCAAAAAAAAAGACTTGGTTACTCGCGTTGCACGTTGGGCTTTATTGCTGGAAGAATTCGATTACGTCATTGAGCATCGTTCTAGTACACGGATGACTCATGTTGATGCCCTAAGTAGATATCCCATAGACATATTTTGTATCTCATTTAATAACATTTTACCGAGATTAAAATCAGCTCAAGATAATAACAATGAAGTAAAAGCAATAAAAGAATTATTAAGAATTTCTGCTTACAAAGACTATTGCGATCGAAACTGAATTTTGTATAAATTTGTTGAGGGTAAAGAATTAGTATTTGTGCCTGACAGTATGCAAACCGAAATTATAAGAAATGCACATGAAAGAGGACATACTGGAGTTAAATACACCGAGAAACACCTTCAAGACTATTATTACATCCCCAAACTTAGACAAAAAGTAGAGAAGATCATATCCAACTGCGTCTATTGTATCCTGATAAATCAGAAAAGAGGAAAGAAGGAGGGTCTTCTGCGCCTGTTACAAAAACAAGATACGTCGTTGCACACGTATCACATCGATCATCTTGGACCTTTGGAGAGTACGAATAAAAATTATAAATATGTTTTGGCAATCATCGACGCATTTAATAAATTTGTATGGATTTATCCTACAAAAAGCACAACATCAGCTGAAGTGATAACAAAGTTGGAAATTCAAAAAGCTGTGTTTGGAAGCCCTTTCCAAACAATCTCTGATAGAGGTACAGCTTTTACCTCTGGTGATTTTGCCGATTATTGTGCCAAAGAAGAAATAAAACATCATGTAAATACGACTGGCCTGCCAAGAGCCAATGGACAGATTGAACGTATCAACCAGACCATCATATCAGTTCTTTCAAAATTATCCCTGGAAAATCCAAACAAGTGATATAAGTTCACAAATGAACTACAGCAAATGATAAATTCCACCTATCAACGAAGTATCGGCACCACACCTTTCGAATTGCTTTTTGGTACTAAGATGAATACTGGAGGCTTAGATAAGCTCAAAGAAATGGTCGAAACTGAATTCCAAGCCAATTTTGAAGCTCAAAGAGAAGAACTAAGAAAGCATGCAAAGCAGCAAATCTTCAAGATTCAAGAAGAAAACAGGAAGACGTACAATTTAAGAAGACGGGAACCAAAACCCTACAGAGTTGGAGATCTTGTTGCCATCAAAAGAACTCAGTATGGACCAAACCTGAAGCCGAAGTATTTTGGACCCTACAGTATCACTAGAGCAAAATGAGGAAATACCTACGACGTTATCAAAGAGGGAAACCACGAAGGACCCAATTAAACGACAACATGTGCTGAATACTTGAAACCCTGGAACACGATGTCGGAACTCTAATATCATGAACTTTTTTCTTTTTCAGAACTTTGTAATCTTCGATTTCTGTTGTGTTTCTTTTTCTCTCTGTTTTGTTTGTATAATTGCAGTGTCGTCTGGAGGACCAGCCGAATCCAGGAAGGCCGAGATTGTGGTGCCAGGCTGACGGCAGCCCACGTCATTCCCGCCGCGCCTCTAGCGGATCTAAAGGGAACCCAGTAGTTGACGTGTGACATCCAGACGGGATGTTCGAAAAAGAACGACGCTTGCTCAACAGACAATCTTAATGACGTAAAGATGTGTAACTCTGCAGCTACAGTTGATTGTGTTCTTGTTTTCTGTACATAGTTAATTTCATTTTATTTTAATTCATAGCTAATTATTTCATTTAATTGTTCATCTAACTGTCATTTGAATTCATCATTAAATCTTTTCATTGAAATAAGCAGTGTTTTGTTGGCCATCCCTGACACCCACATATATTGCATGATTATAATTTATATACCAATGAGCAGAAAATTTTCTTTTAACTGAACTGAATTTAAATGGCATACGGTCTTTTTCCCAAATTTTAATAAGCATTTCGAAATTCATTTCAAACACAATTCGCAACAAAGCTTTCTGTTATTTTTATTAAATTCAACACGAATTTTTGCATTCTTCATTTCCATGTTTTTGCCACTGTTAAAGTCTACAAAATATTGCTTTCTTTGAATATAAACAGAAAGGCAGAATTTTTATTTCCACTTTTATTTCATAGCATATACATCTTTTATTACATTTGCACAGCAAGCCAATAATGATAGTTAATAACTATCCTTATGCGATGCTTCATTTAATTTTGACAAACATTTAAATTATCCTAATGAGTGCGTAAAGTCATTAAAGGTTATTGAGTCCGGTTCCGATAGAAGAGGATCTAAAGAGAAAAAGAAGGAACTCTATCGTGTTTTTTCCGATCAGGCACATAGAACCAAAAGAAGAGAATGGTACTTTGGATGATAGTAAGGAGAACCATGATATTAAAGAGCTTCTGCTGTCGACAGTATTGATGGGGAAGAAAATGTGGAGTTCCAAGGATTCTTAGACTCATGCCAAGTGGTTCAAAGTGTAGAGAGAAAAGGAAGTGCTGCCCGAAATGTCAAACAACACGGGAGAGGTCAAATGAAAATGAACAAAGATGCACTTGCGAAGCACTGTTTAGTCAATTTGAAATTTTACAAGTTCTTAGATTTGAAATGAATTTTCAGCTTCTTCAGTCCATTCAATAAGATTTTCAAGATTTTTCGATGATGAACGAGAAGGTTTCTTTTTGTTTGCTTGACATTCGACAAATTTTATATGTGGTACTAAAATATGAGCTGCTTTAGGAGTGAATCTACGATAAAAAAAATTTACATTTCCAAACCTTTCAACAACTGAGTAACAGTATTTGGTCTAGAAAACTTTTGAAGAGCCTCTACTCAATCAGGAAGAGGAGAAAGACCTTCACCGAAAAGTTGAAATCCAAGAAATTTTCAACTATGTACTACGAAAGTAGATTTAGATAGCTTAATTGTTAAACCATAATAATCAAGTTTTTCAAAAAGTGCACGAAAATAAGCAGTATGTTTTTACACATTTCGATGCAATTAATATATCATCAATAAATGGATAAACACCCTTCAAATAACGTGTAACTTCATCAATGAATCTTGAAAAGTGCGCATCTTGCGGCATTGCACAAACCAGACTGAATCCGAAGGCTTTCGAAGAGGCCAAATGGAGTACAAATAGCAGTTTTATGTATGTCCTCGGAAGCAATCAGAATTTGATGAAAAGCTTTAACGAGGTCAATGTGAGAAAATATTTTTCCCCATGTAATTCACTAGGGAAATCAAGAATGATTGGAATTGGATATTTATCCTTTTTAGTTTGAGCATGTAAAGCACGAAAATCGCCAAAAGGTCGCCAATCATTGCTTTATTTCTTAGAAACTTTGTGCAATGGGGAGGAATAATTTCTGCTGGACGGGCGAATGTGGCCTAAACTCAACATGTGATGAAATTCAATTTTAGCAATTTTTAACCTGACTGGAGCCATAGCACAAACAGGAGGTCCAAAAGTATCGATATAGTGAATTTAATGTGATGATTGTAGTAATAAATGATAAGATTATAAAAATTTATATATTTATTTACATTCAACATACCAAAACTAAATTAGACAATACAATGAGACAAATATCTCTGGATCGTAGTTGAATAAGAAGGAAGTTAATAAGAATAAGCTGAATAAGAATGTTCTTATTGGATTCGTCAGAAACAAAAATTCTAGCATTAATCAGAATGTCCTAAAAACAACTGATATTCTGATACACTACACTTTCATCTTCTTTATACTACACTTTCATCAAAAATTTTCACAGAGCCACCGATTTTAAATATTCTTCTAAATACAGCCGAAATTGAGAAGTAAATTAATGCAGATAACTGTGTTTAATAAACAAATGAAATCTTTATTTAACCAATGAATGAACTAATGCTAACATTGGCCAGCAAAAGCATTTTTTTCGTTTTGTGCTTTGAATTTTTAAACTGATTTTGATGAAATTTCGTGGGTTGGTTTTAAATATGAGAGCAGCATCCCTCTATCGTCTCTACTTTTTGAGATTCAGCGTAGCGAAATTATGAGATATTTAAAAATTTTTTAAAAAATGTTATTCACCGAACAAATAAATAATATGAGAAGAAAAAGAAAAGGGGGAGAATATTAGCATCTGTTCTTATACAGGAAGTCGTGTGGGAACATCAGCCACAATTTCATACCATAGCTTTGGTCATGAAGGATATAAAGTTACCCTAACATCAATGGATAGTATGTGGATTTAAACCATTAAATGCCAAAATTCTATTATTTCACGCAAACTAGAAAAAAAATCAAATGGATAGAGATCAGGGCAGAAGGCTGGATATTGAAGTACAGGAATGTAATGGTTTTACCGGTAATTCAATACAAGGAGGGACTTGTGAGCCAGCTTCTCGCAATGAGGAAGCTCCCAAGAGTCTCCCTTCCCCTCGACAGGAAGTTTGGAATGCCTCTAATCACGAGATACGTACATGCGCTGTACATATTTCAATTGGATGAAGCCTACTCTAACTTGTTTGTCACAAGATACTCTTTGCTCGTTCTGCGGGAATTGACATAATCCCTTTACATTTTAAAATATTTCAAAAGTTCAGGAACTGTTTGGAAATAGTAGTATTTGATCAAACGAAAATGTTGTAAGAAAAGGAGCGATTGATAGGACATAGGCTTTTTTTCATTTCAAAGGAATATATATATAAATATATAAGTCAATAATGGAACGATGTAATAGTAGAATTATTGAACTGATGTCATCTACCCATTTGTTACAATTTTGCTACTTCGATGAACATGAAACAGGGATACAGCATCTGGGAAGAATAAGCAGCCTTCTAAATGAAGCGCATTTTTTTTAAAAAAATTACTGCTATTCAAAGTTTTTGCTGTGGATTAATTTTCCTAAGAGCGTACCTGTCACGCATGTTTATTGTATTTCAGAGATACGTCGGATGGTTGCAATGAAATGACTATTAAACTGACTTCTTGCTTTTTACATCTATTTATATCTATTAATTTTTATTTACGTGTTGTTTCTCTCTCTTAATGTGAATCCTTCCAATTACTGTTTATCTTTAGGACACCAGTACGGAATTATACAAACAAGGGAAATAAGCTATGTTTTTGCTTATAAAAATACATAGTTTATATTGATGTGAGATACCTAATGATTGGAAAAATTGTACAATAATTTTATACAAAACCCGCAAGAAGAAATATATTTTAAAGTTTGAAGAATTTTTTAAAGATTACGCTAAAAATGAAATTTTGTCGATTCAAGCAAATGTGTGATTACATTCCTACTAATTATAAAAAGAGAAATTTATGTGTTAGTTTACATGCATTCTACAAATACAAATTAATCTAAAAATTATATTTCGAGGTAAATCTTGTTAACATTCCATTATCGTCTTATTTCCCTTTTCCGTAAAGCGCAAAATCTTAATGAGTAAATGAACAGGAAGTTTAAGCAGACAGATCTAAAAAACGAAACTTTTTCTAGAGACAAAACATCAGTAATTTCAATTACGTAAAAACTGCAAGCATGTACAGAGATTCAGAAGCCAGGAGAAAGTTTGAAAAATACGTAATTCACAAATGAATGACGATCGAAAGATGTCGTTTGCACAGAATAAATCGAAATTCTTTTTCTGATTATGAAATCGGAATTTATTGGTTTTGTAGTTTACAATTCACACAGCCAGATGGCAGCAATTGATAGATCAATGTGTTCCACATGCATACGAACGTAATAACTTATAAACTCAACAAGCTAGATGATATTTGGCACAGAATTGCAATACTTTATCAAATTCTGGACTCAACCTTCCAACGAGTGCGCGTATTTAATAGATGCACTAGAGAAGAATTTCCTTTTACATCTTTCTACCAGAGGGCGCTACGAAGGCATGACCTTCGGTATTCCTCCAGCTTCTTTCTATGACCGTTCTCCAACGTTTGGAATTCGAGGCTTTCATAGAACTCTGTGAATCTGCTACTTATATTTCAGAGATACGCCGGACCATTGCAATGAAATGACTGTTAAATTGACTTCTTGCTTTTTATATCTAAATTGCAATTTAATTTTTTTTACTTTCATATTGTCTAAACAGTTTTATATGAAATATGTAAATATTTCAGTTGAAATATTGGCAATTTCATTTATTTTACTTTTGTGTCTTTTAGCTAATTTTTAAATCATTTTATATTGTGTTTTATTTGTACATCCCTTTTAAAATGAAATTTGTTTAATAAATTGCCATCCCATCAAAGCAATTCCTGAACCTTCTGATAATGAACAGATGGAAATAGTAGTACAAACAGTACATAACTACATAAATATCAACAGTCAAGATCCTACTCCACCTTTCTTCATTTCAGCTCAAAGTATTCGAATTGTCAAGAAATTGAACAATTCCTGTTCGGACAAAATTCAAATAATTGCAGCTATGAACCTTCCAATTAATTCAATTACTGTTACCCTAAATCCTTTGAATCAGCGGATGTTTCTAATTTATTAATGAATTCCTGGACATCAACCATTATAATCATGCTTTCTATCTTCGAGCAAGACTTGAAACTACCCCAAAATTTCTATAATTCGCTCATATCAAATTTTGTGTTTACCAGCCCGGATATAAAATCCAAGCTTTATATAACCTTGTAGATCTTCATCTTACAGGCCTGTTTGGATACAGTATTATTAAAATTTTATATAGAAAATATTTTTATGAAAATAGTGGTGAAACAAAAAATACACTCTTTGACATTTTAATGTTTGATTTCATATACAACTTGTATTGTATAAACCACTTTTAGAAAATCATTACAGTTGTGGATGGTACTAAAACTAATCTATTCAAGCAAAATGAAATACTTACTAAATTATTTCGTAATAAAATTGTCAATCTTTAAAATCAAACCCATACCGGCGTTTACTCTAGAATGGTACAGAGCACATGGGGGCGCAAGCTCAAAGACCACTACAGACAATTTCTGTAAGTGGACCTTTTAAAAGAAAAGTATATAACAGATAAAATGTACAATAAAAGTTTAATGGTATAAAAATTCACAATAACCCTTATGACTCTTTGGCCTAGATTTCTCTATGGGAAATCTGGCCGTGTTTAAATACCATAATTAAATATATCGACCACTGTAAAAGTTCTGTATATTTCTTTTCAGTTTATTAAGGAAAACATATTCAAGTTTTCTACCACTGTACTATTATAAGTTTGAAATCTACTTATATATACATGTGTGGTGTCTATTGGTAGCTACGCTGAGGGCTTTGCTATGAGACGAGTGTCGCCGTTATCTTGCCCAATATTGTTAACTATTAAAATTTTATAATTATTTGTATTAAGAGTTTAAGATATGTAATGTATGATAAATATTAAGAAATTCCCAATTAATGAAGAGATTCATGGACACTATAATCAGTTAAAAAACGAAAAAAAATAACATGAGGAGTGTAGCACATAAAACCACGCAAAATTTAGAAATAATATTTTTGTTCTTAGGAGAATTATTTTTATAAAATGTATCAATTCCCGTCGAATAATTGATCGTGAGGGAACAGAAGTTATCCCTAAAAGAACATGCATAGAAAAAATTGTATAGTTGCTAATGCAATAAAACAACAAACAAATTAAAAGTAGCACGAAAATTTGTTTTAAACAGAGAGCTACTAATATAAGCTATATTTAAAATTATTTATAATGCCAGAATACCTTGGAATCCTACACTTTTCCTCCCATGATTCTATCAGAACACATAAAAATTCCTTTGAATTTAAAAAACGAGATTTTATTTTAAAACACTGTTTGTTTCCTATTAATAGGGTTTTAAAAGTTCCCTCATACGTTATTGACTAAGTTCCATATCGAAAACAAGCCACTTGATGAAATCGAACAAAAATAAAATACAGAAAAATTTGATACGAATGTAGAAACACTTTCAGCTTTGAAAAGAATTCAGAAATTTACCGAAGTGCCACGGCAGCTTGCATGTCGTTAACATGTCGAAAAGTACACAAAAAGTAGCGCAATATGTTAGACTATCAATATAATAAAGTTTTACGGCTTTACCAATAAGTTTTTAAAACCCCTTTCTGGCCAGCTTTTTCGCATATTTCACCACTGTGCGCCGTGTAAATTTCTTCTAAAACCGCTTCCAATTGTGTAACATCTCATCCAAGCTTCAACAATATCTGGATTTACTAACGAAAGTTGTTGAAGAAAGTCCCATGTGCTTACGAAATTAGAAAAAAGCAACTAACTTTCGTTTTCTCGGAGTAAAAATAATGTGAAATCCATTAACAGAAATACAAATAAAAAAATTATGAATTGATGAACGCAATTCTTTAAGTAAAAGGAGCCTTTCGGTGAAAGAACGTTTAATAAATAAAATATATAAATATTCATTTCAAAATTAAGTACGAAAAAGAAAGAAACATTTTTAACAAAACTAAACTATTCTAAATAGTTCTGAGATCTTGAATTAAATGCAAGGAAAGCAAATGAACAATATATCATAATTCAACAAAAAGATCTCCCAGAAGAGGAAAAATAAATTTATACTATTTTCACTTCTATTAACTTCCGCATACATGAATCAACATAATTTTTTTAAAAAAAAGAAACCTGCTAAACTACGAGATAATATCTGTTTATCCCCAGTGCATGCTAATTAGTAGATGTAGACACACCGTCTAACAAACTGCTCAACTCAGCTAAAATAAACATCTGTCAAATAGCAATAATGAAGATCCTCTAATTTAGCAAAGAGATTCAGTGTTGCCAAACACTCAGAGTTAATAAATACACAAAGTAGACCAAAAAATCCTGAAAGTTGATATTAAATCATCTCAAAATAATAAAAAAGTTTCCCTAATTTATAGACAGACTGTCTGATCTGAATCTTTTTGGCTCGTAGCCAAACCACGTGACAGTCACAGATTTCGCTGGATATTTATGTAAGAGATTACACAATTTTCTGTTCAATACTGAATTATGAAAATGGTCAATTTGAGTGGAATATTTGTAAACGCGAAATCTATTTATTCAGCTTCAACTACATTTTTTGCCCACCGCACTTCGGCAATAGGATAATTTTTATTTTTTTATTATATTTATTTTTAATTGATATATACATATTTATCTTAAATTTGATTGATAGTAAAGTGTTCGAATATTCTTTTATATTTTCTTTTTTCCGCACATCAAATTATATGTAGAAAAGTTAAAATGGCCATTTTCCCCCCTAAAAACTGGACATATACTAATTTTTAGATAATAGTATGTGTACTAAAAAAAAATCTAATTTATTCAGTTTTTATTTATTAACATAAAGAACAGGAATGTATATGTATACGTGAAAATAAATTATTTATTGACCTCGTATTTTTCTGTAAAACAGGTAGAAGTAGTCTGGAAAAAAAAACTAGACAATTTTATTAATATGGTTCTAACAGGAAATCAATCCACTAGCCAATATTTCTCTGTTCATAAAGACCCTTTCAGTAATCCGCCAATCAACAGACGCCTCGAGCAAACGGTTGTCGTTGATTGGTCTAAGATGATGAAATTCAAATCTTCATAACTTTGGAAATTTTAGTCTAATCAAACCTACCTCTTCCTGGATTTTAAAAAAATTACCGCTTATAACCGGGACAAAAAATAACCGAAAGGTTTTTCCCTATCCCTAAACGGAACATACCAATCCTAATTACTCTTGCCACACTTAACTTTTTAGATTTTAGTCTACCAATTTAAATAAATGGCGCTTATATAATGCTGTGACTTATCGATTCGGAAGTAATCATTTTATATACATCAATTTCATGCTGAAAATAGTGATAATTGATTAAATATATTAAAATCAAAATTAACTGTGTTTTCATTACATTTGATAAAAATGTCATTATTGTTATGTAATTCATCTATAGGGCTGCTAAAATAAGTGTCTGAGTGTCAGGGAGCTGTCGAAGAAGATATTAGTTTTCTTTCCTTTTTTTCTTTGATAAATGTCTACAGCTCGCAGAACTGCAAATTTCACAGAGCGAAGTGAGTTCTTATTTGAACTCAACCATTTGGAATTTCGTCTGGTTGTCTGTAAATGTGTTTGTTCCACAATCGTGACGAAACGGGTTGTTCCACTTTCTTCGTATTTGGTAACAGTGTCTCTTGGCATAGTCATGACTAAACGCGTTTTTTGATTTTCTTCGAATTTGGCAATGTTCCTTGGGATCATTAAAAACGATACATGGTTGTTTTTTCACTCTTCAGTTTCCTTTTAAGATGGTGACCGTTTTAATGGTTTCTATGTTTCACAAGTTTGACACAAACAAAACGTATGACTGATTATTGGTAATGGTCAGATATATAATTGCGATTTTTTAATACTCATAAAAGCAGGGATTTATTTTTTTGTGAACGATTATAAAAGCAGAGACTTGCGTAAATAATTCGCAATAAAAAATAAAAGTTAAATCCTGAAAGCCTCTTATTTTCAATGACTTGAAAATCAAAGCTGTAAATCTAGTGTCTTTGCCATATGAAATGGATTAAAAATGAAAGTTAATATGTCTACAATTTTTAAATAAATATATTGATTTATAAACTTCAGATACACGCATATTTGCAAATAACGACTTTAATGAATTCCAGTATTTGTTTTACAAAGCAGTAGACGCAAATACACAGTGTAAGTTTCCTTTCACATAATAATAGTTATATATAGAATCCTTCATTTCACATACTAATCAGCACACACGGTATTTTTCAGCAATATATATTAGACGATTGCTCTTCTATAAATTACTGCAGAACAATCATAGATTGCGCATAATTGAAGATCTATTTCCTTACATTCTAATTTATAATTTTAATGAATATTAGCAGAATACCTGGCGTTGGCCTGTCTTCTTAGTACCATAACGTTGTGGGCGAGAGGAAACTATGATCACAATATTCTATTTTTACTAGTGGAAAAGCAAAACTAATTCAAACTAATCCCTGCTAAAATAGAATAACCGAACCATATCAGTAGTAGGTCCTAATGTTAATTGATAATCGTATGTAAATCGTCTGATTCAAGAACATTTTTTTCTCGGGTTTTTCCAGAATTGTCTTAAAGGGTTCAGGCAACAGTTCTTCGCCTGTATTCTTATTCTTAGAATGTTTTAAGTCCATGTATTTGTGTATTAAATTAATTTTGAAATATTTATTTAATATGGATAAAAAATTGTAGGATGTTGAAATTGTTGTTTCAAATTCCCTCGACAAGAAGCTAAACCCTTCTCTTTGGTTTTGTTTGAGCCATCTGGCACGAGTCTATCGGCACTTGAGATCGCATTTTCGCATCCTTATCACAGTTACTTCGAATGCAGAATTCTTATGATTTTCATATCATGATTTTTTAATTCCATGATCCAAGTCCCAGAATTTTTTTTGGTGTTTCTGTACCTTACCGGAAAAACAGCATAATGTCCTCCTTTTTTAATTAGTCCTTTCCCTTCGGTAAAAACGATACTCATTAACCTTAAATGATTTTATATACTTTAGGATGATTTAAAAATTTCATGGCATAGAGAGAGTAATCAAACTAACATCATTTTATTGCTGTGCGTGCATGTTAAATTATGTGCATACTACAAAATAAAAGCGGATTAAAATCCCTGCCTTTGTGTCCAAGAAAGGAATAATTTTATCATTACTTTCACTGTGGAAAATAGACAAGAATGAAAGATGTGATGAAACAATAAAATGGATTTTAATTTAATTACAACAATGCAAAGTATTGTTATAAATTGCATTTAAAATAAACTTTGAAATGTTTATAAAATTTGAGACAACTTTGAATGGCAATGAAGTTGTTATGATTAAAAATACTTTTAAGATAGTGTTTAAAATCATTTTCGCGAGATATTAATTTCATAAATTCTTGGCGAAAAACTCAGAAAAGAGTCAAAAATTGGTAGAATTTTCGTTATTTAATTCAGTATCTTATATGAAAGATGAAAACAGCGCGTTTGACTTAGAAGTGCACCATGGAATGTCATGTGTAAATTTCATGCCGCTATTGTTCACCGTTTAGGAAGAATTCTTGTGACAGAGAAACTGACACTTGTTTGTTTTTCATATGATAGATTTTATTTCTTTACGCTGTGAAAATAATTTTAATTCGCGAATTAATATAACATATGACTCTACCTTATATATAAATAAGGTATAGCACAGGATAAAACAATGAATATGGTATTCTTTCGATTATTTTCATCCCTCAGTCAGAACTTCATATAAAAATAATCTATTGAAATACAGAGATTGAAAAATTTAAAAGACAGCTTTTATGACAAGGCAGAAGATTTCCATATGATGATGGTTTCAAAATGCGAAAGCCGAAATTAAAAACAAAAAAAAAGTCCTACATTTTATATAGAAGAAATTCTTGTCCAAAAACAGTTACACACATTTTTCATTCACTTAAAATATGGTTCGTAAAAGTTTTAAAACACGTAATAAATTTGCAAGCTATTATCTCGAGAAATCTTCAAAAACAAGTTATCTAAAATTGAAATAAAGTTACTGTTAGAGACAGGAGACTTTCGCAAATAGATGCCCATCATCCATTCGTGTGGCGCTGCGATCGTTTACAACGCTTAAGCCACAGAGAAGAAAGAATCAGAGGTCTCACTCCGCAATTTCTTCAGCGCCCCCACTCGCGAAGTCGTGAACTACAAACCTAAACCATAACAGAAACTGAACGCCATATTGCCTTTGGATGTTGATCGTGGCAGGCTGCGTTGTTCTATGCCATAGAGACAAACTTATTTTTTTTCTTGGATTTATTTAGTTTAGAATTATTATTGTGCTTAAATTGTTTACGGTATTTGTTTTCTTTTGTGTGTGTGTACTTCTCTGTGGATTCCCGCCTTTTCTAAACGAAAATTCCGAAGTCGGCGCTATGTTGTATACCTTTCTATACGATGATCTTCTTCAAAAGAACAGGTAGGTTTAGAAAGTGTTTCTAACTTTTATGAAGACAAATTGCATGAATAAATAAATTGGAAACATTTATTTCCGCTTTAATAAATGAAGTTTTTTTTTTGTGCAATTTCAGCAGACTTTTAAACTGCTCGCCTTTATGGAATAATGCCGAGTGTCCATGCAATATACCTTGTCAATTTTTGTATTTTTATATATTTATTGCTGTATAATATGACGTAGAATTAAAAATAACCACGAAAGATATCGATCCGTTGCCTATTACTGCCCAAATATTTATTGTTAACTGTTGTAATAATTTCCAAGCTGTAATTCTTTTATCATTAAAATTAATTATATTGAGATTCTATGTCAATAGAAATACCGCTGTATATTACAAATTATGTATATACTAATATATATATGACTGTATTGCATATATTAAGATAAAGTTTTCTGGCACTAGAAAAAAATTATTTAGATTAAAAGATTTTTAGATTGTTTTGATTTTGAGGAGTTGTTTTGAGATACGTTAGATGCTCCACTTCTGGCCACTGCAACCAGTTTTATGTTTTTCCAATAATTAACCAGTAATTTAAAATTAACTAATAAGAAGCATTCCAATACTTTAAACAATCCATATTTTACTATTTTCAATCTGATTGGTTCATTTTTCTCAAACATGTGGCATGTAATAAAATTAAATGCATCAACATGTATTGTATGCTCACAACTGTTAAGGAACAAGTTTTTGCAGTTTTCATCATCAGGCTCTCAAAATTAACTGATTAATCTAAAACTGATTTCCCTTAGGGTTTATGAGTTAAGCTTTCTTCTCCATTTTTAATGTTTACCTCACATATATGTTAGATAATTTCAAATTGAGGAACCTGACTCGAGTGATGAGAAATATTCTTTTATGTGCATTACTCCAATTTTAAAAATGATTCTGATGAATTTGATTGTTGCAATTAAAAATTATAAAAATATATATTTCTGGATATCGTTAGTGAGTAATAATGCAAATTCTTGATTTGTAAGATTAAAAAAACCCTATACTTTAAGTATTTGCAATGTAAGTTGATTCCTCTCCCCATTTTTTGTTTCATATTTTATCAAAAAAAGTTATGTGAGGTATAACAGTTTGTATTTTATCAACCAAATTAAATTGTTTTCTGCATTCCTGTTTTTTTTCAAATCAAACTGAAATCTGCAGCTAAAATCAGCTTGGGTAAATTTTACTACATATCTTTATAAATTCATGAAAAAAATCACATTTAAAATAATGAATTAAAATACATAAAAATGATTTATTTTGGCTGAAGATTCATTAAAATGCCTGTTAAAAATATAATATTAGTATGGCCAAAACTGGTGCAAATTGGGATAATTTATTTTAAAATTCATAACTCAAAATCTAAAATATTCTTCAGAAAAATTTTGTAACTAGCAGAAAACCAATAAAATTTGCTAAAGTATGATTTAACACGCTTTAAACAGTCATCCACGGTGAAATTTCAATTTCAAATTTTTCTCTTAATGTTGCCAAAACTGGAGCATCTACCTATGAAATTTTACAGTATGAAAATTGTTATTTGTGCTAAAAAATGCAAAGTAATTTTTAGATGGTTATTCTATGTTAAAAATGGGCTGTTGTGAAATGCCATTGAATAAGGAACCGATTAAGAATCTCTGTAGTCTGGTTAAGGCTATATTGCATTTTAAGTTCTTGTTTTTATTAATATTTTTTTTAATGTGAATAATATTTAGAATTTTCCAATTAAAAATTAAACTATTCATTCTCATTTCTATTAATTAAATAAAGGAAGTTTATCTAATAAACCTATTATGTAAAACTATTTTATTAAGGATATCAAAATATTTTGATCTGTTTTAATTAACACATATTGGCATAAGGAAGTTACTTGTAAATGACTTTCTTAGAATTCTAATTAATTATTGATTAGAAACCCTCTCGGTTGAATATTTATTTACTAATATTTATGCATGACAATGAGGCAGTGCCTTTTATAAAAAGAAATGGGTTTGTTTTATATAAATCGTATTATATAAATGGGAGTGTACTAGAAATTTGCTTGTTCTTTCAGGAACTCGGTCATTATTGAAGCTGGTCTGTCTACAGGATGACTGCAGAAGAATGATTTAAATCCTTGATTCCATCCATGGAGAATTTTCTTCAACAAGATCTATTATGAATTTACAATTAAAAATTTGATAAGATGGTTTAGTTAACCACTTATCCTCAGCAGTTATATAAGTTAAAACTATCAAGTGAATGTTTACATTATTCAACAAATGAAATATGGATAACTTTAAGCACTAACTACCCTGAATATTATTCAAATAAATCGTTTGATTTTATATTTGAGTTTATTTTGCTGTAAAAAGTTTATTATCTCTTTAATGTATAAATTGTAAAAAGTTACTGATACACGAGGCTAATAAATTAGTTAAACATAATATATTTTAAAGAATATGATATTGTTCAAATGGCCAACGCTTATTTGTTAGAATATTTCATCAATTTGCATGGATGTTTTATGTCTGCTTTTAACTTATTTGTTTAACTTTGTTTCATTGTTTTAATTAAAGTTAATATAGGGAAGATGCTCCAGTTTTAGCCACCTTAAGATAAAATTTGAAATTGAAATTTCACAGTGGATGACTGTTTAAAGCATATTAAATCGTATTTATACTATTCTTTAGCAAATTTTATTGGCTTTTTGCTAGTTAAAGAAATTTTTAAAGAATATTTTAGATTTAGAGTTATGAATTTTTAAATAAATTAACCCCATGAGCACCAGTTTTGGCCACACTAATATTATATTTTTAACAGACATTTGAATGATTTTTGAGTAAAAATAAATCCTTTTTATGCAATATATATTTTAGTACATTATTTTCTGTTATTTTAAATATGATTTTTTTTATGAATTTATAAAGATATGTAATAAAATTTCCCTAAGGTGATTTTCGCTACAGATTTCAATTTTTTTTTAAAAAAAAAAGCAGGAATGCAGAAAACGATAATTTGATTTTGTTGATAAAATACAAACTATAATTTAATTTGGTTGATAAAATACAAACTATAATTTAATTTGGTTGATAAAATACAAACTATAATTTAATTTGGTTGAAAAAATACAAACTATATATACTCGCATAATTTTTTTAGGGGGAGGAATAAACTTTTATTGCAAAAGCATATATTTTTTAAAAAATCTTACAAATCAAGAATTTGCATTATATTATTATACTCACTAACAATATCCACAAATATGTATTTTTATAATTTTTAATTGCAACATTTACCCTCCGAGCGGCACAAACGTCTTTTTACGTTTATCATGTTCAGTTCAAAAGCAGATAGCTCGTATTTATATGTATATTTTCTTAAACAATCATGGATAAAGTATTCTTAAGATTTTAGAGATATAATTAAATATAAAAAAGATCAATTCATTTACTTCAAAAGCTAAGTTTTCTAACTTGATAACTAAAAGTTGAAACTAATTGGGAGCTCAGAGGGTTTTAATCAAATTCATCAGAATCGGTTTTAAAATTAGAGCAATCCTTGCATATAAAAGAATATTCCTCATCACTCGATTCAGGTTTCTCAAGTTGAAATTTTCTAACATGAATGTGAGGTAAACATTCAAAATGGAGATGTTTTTGACATTCCATTTTGAATGGCCTTAACTGCATTACCAACTTTAGATGGTGAGTAGCAAAACTTTTTTTATAGAAATGCTAATTGCTTTCTTTTTTAAATTAGAGTCATTACTATGTAAAATGAAAACAAACACACTAAATGAGTTATTTTTATTTTAGAAACAAAACTAAATCAGTTACTTTTATATTTCAGAAACAAAGATATATCAGTTACTTTTTATTTTAGAAACAACACTAAATTGGTTGCTTTTATTTTAGGAACACAACTAAATTAGTTGATTTTATTTCATCCAGATATTCTTAAATTTATGTAATGGCTAAAAACACAATAATAACTGGAACATATAGTGTTCCACTTTTGGCCACCTGCATGTCCAAAACTTTCACATATAGTAAATTTAAAGTACCAGTTTTGGCAACCACCCATTTAATCATAAAAATAATTAATTTTGATATGAAATCAGTGTAAAAAGAAAGCTTGCCTCATAAACCCCAAGGGTAATCAGTTTTATATTAATCATTTAATTCTGAGAGTTTGATGATGAAAAACTGCAAATACTTGTTCCTTAACTAAAACTTTGACAGTTGTGAGTATACAATACATGATGATGCATTTAATTTTTTACAAGTCACATGTTTGAGAAAAATGAACCAATCAGATTGAAAATTGTAAAATAAGTATTGTTTAAAGTATTGGAATGCTTCTTTTTAGTTAATTTGAAATTACTGGTTAATTATTGGAAAACAGATCCAATGTGGCCAAAACTGGAGCATCTACCCTATATTTATTTTTTCTAATCCAGAACACAAGGATGAGGCATGAGTTTTTAAAAATGTCTTCTTTTGTTAAATGATGAATAACAATCTGAAATGCAAGTTCAGAAAAAGTTGAAATATGTTTTACGCTTGTAATTCTTGATTTTTTTTATAGATAAGCTTGCAAATGCTTTTCCAATAAATGGAAAATTTGTTTATATTGTTTGATCAAAAATTATAATTTCACAATAAAATTTTTACTATGCTGGACAGTATGAGCGTAGTGTGATGGGAGTTTAAAATCCTGACCTAGGGCCACCCTATGTACAGAGGTCATTCAGTTATGCTCAGCTCTTGGTTTATTTTATTACACTCTCTTATATTGATTGTTTTTAAACTATGCACAACAAATCACTCTGGTTTCTAATCAATGTTTGTTAGAAATGTTATGCAGTTGCAATGTTTTGTAATTTATTATGTTGGTTCAATAAAAATATGTTACATTATGTTGAGTATTAAACATTTATTATAACAACTTAGTAGAACAATTTGTTGTTAGGGTTGGAAAAATTCAGAAAAATGAACTTCAAAAATTAATTTTATTGTATGAAAATTGCATTTTATCAATTTTTTGTATCTGGAATAATAATGAATGTTATTAAAATTTAATGTATTGGTGAAGTTTTGATATATTTTAAAAGAAATAGTATAATATTAACATAATTTTAAAAAATGAATTTCCTGCAGAGTTAAAAATCATAAAGAAATTTTCATTATGGAAATTGCATTCTATCAATTTTTGTATCTTGTATAGTTGAAGTTTTAAAATATTCTGAAAAAGATCGTATAGTATTAACTTAAGCAACAAAAATTAACTTCTTGCAGAGTTAAAAAAATCGCAAATGAATTTTCTTTATGGAAATTACATTCTATATTGAATAAGAATGTATGTTTATTTCTTAAAAATTAATTTACGTTTGAAGTGTTAATGTATTCTGAAAGAGATAGTATATTAACTTTATCAACAAAATTTAATTTCTTGCAGTTTTTTTTAATATAGGATCTAATATAAAAATTATGATAAAGAATAAATGAAATTTAATATTTTGAAAAATAATTTATACTTCTTATATTATACATCCAAATGTTTTAAATTATTGGTACTCTACAAGAGACGAATAAATTTTTTTAATTCTCCATATTTATTTTTAATTTCTGTATTTAAAGAATTATTGAATGTAGTAAGAGAAAAAACATTATTTTAAAATTACACGATTTAGGCTATCAAATTAACAATGTATCAAAAGAAATTAGATATTCTTAAATTTAATAATCGTCGGAAAACGAGTTAAAAATACAATAAATACTTTAATAATTGTTTACATCGTTGTCATGACGATAAGTATTGGTTTCGTTTCCTGTTGCGTCGCAGTGACGTCACTCTGACGTATTTTCGTTAGTTCCGTAGTCCGCGATAGATGGCGTACTGTCTATGTGACATTCAATGTTAAAAAAGTTGCCATTAGGGTCTATGGGAATGAGACCTCTGATTCTTCTTCTCTGTGGCTTAAGCATTTCCTGACTGCTCATTTACGAAGTGAATAATTAATTCTCACTCATGCCGCTCTTAAAATATTAGATTTAAGAACAGCAATTTACGAACTCAAGCGATCAATATTTTACTTGATGCTATGCAGTGAATCAATATGTATATAAAGATTTTTCTTATATAAAAATAGTGGTAAAAATAAAATAGATTGAAATCAGAAATAACTATGTTTTATTACATTTTATCAAAATACAATTACTGTTATGTAATTCAACTCAACGGCGGATAGAAGCAGTGTCTGCGAGTCAGGGAGTAGTTGCCCTCCATTTTTTGCAGGAATAAAGGAAATTTTCTTTCATTTTAACTCCATAAACCTAGGAATTATAAAAAGAGAAATAGTCTCCAGTAAAACTACAGAATTTTATAACTAAAATTTTGAATTTTGTTATATATATATATGTCTATTTTGTAGCCTTCGATGACTATAAATTCTCTCCTCCACTTTTGCCACTCACTCGCCTTACTGGCTAAATATGGAGATAACTAATTTTATTTCCTTGCCTAAAGTTTTGTTTAATTAAATCTCTATTCTGACATAATCTTCGGCAAGAGACTGGTGAATGTGCTACTTAAATAATTGCAGCAAATTTATTTCAGAGTATTAGCTTTTTATTTAGGAATCAGCAAAAATAGTTCTATGTTGAAAAAAATAACAAAAAAAGTATGTCAAAATAATCTATGTTGAAAACAGAAACTATTATTTGTCTATTCAGAGGCTTTGAGAAGTTCAAAATCTAATCAAAGCGTTTTAAAAATAAAAGACTCCTCACACACACACACACACACAGCCAGTAGTCCTGGTCTTGAGCAATTGACTCTAAATAAATATTTGGTTTAATTGTTAGTGACATGACATGGTCCAGTTGTAGTTTACTTGCATCGTTTTAATATTTCTTCTACTTCATTATGTTTATGTGGTGCCATTGGTAATGCCGACCATTATAATTTTGAATGTAGACTTACAGCGGATATCCATTTAACAAAGCGTTCAATCTCTACTAATAATAAGGAATGTGTGTGTGTCTGTGTGTTGGTCCTTAACAGGCAGACCCCTGGACCTAGATCTATGAGATTTGGCTCAAACAAACTTTGAAGGGTGGGAATGTGCACCACTGAGCCCGTTTTTGAACTTTTTATTAAAATTTAAATCAGTTAAAAATTAGGCAAAATTTCGGGTTTTCAATTAATAACTTTGGAATATATTACCGTACAAATTATTTTAATCCATATCAGAATGCAAAAAATGACCCTTTTAAAGATATACAATTTCTCTCCAATTTTAATAATTTTTAAGATATATTTTTGGCATAATTTACGAAAAACCTATCGTTGTTGCAACGGGGGGCCATTGCCCTCCGTTTTTTATGAAAAAAATCAAAGAAAATATAATAAAGCGCCCTGCGTGTGATGAGATCTATGTTGACAATCCATCAGAAGATTAAATAGAATTTTGCATGTGCCACATATGGTGGCTCGAGGGCTACTCAGACTCAGAATGAGAAGAATTTGTGTATAATTTTTTTAATGAAAATCACTGGTTTTGAATTATATTAATTTGCTATGATCTCAAATTTTAACTAAAATAATCCTTTCATTAAATGCTAATCAAGGAAAAAATATTTAATAACGTTTATTTAAATAGTTTTCTGCCCTATATTTTCTAAAAATAAAAATGCATTGAACTTTTATCATAATTTTCATCTAGCCCCTTGGTGAAAGTCATCTTGCTCCGGTACAGGGACAGGTTGGCACTTTTGCTTTGTTTTTTTAAGTGGCAAATATATTTGATAATATTAAAATAAAAATTTCTCAATTTAAGTACAACGCAACAAAAGATCAATCTAATAACACATGCAGAGAAAGAAATTTACCTCAAAAACTGAATTTTTAAAAAATGTTTAGATGTTAACATCGCCACCCTTCCCTGGTTTCCCCTACATAATGAAATTTGGAAAGACTCTTTTCTTTTTAAAGCAATCGCAATGTGTACGTCGAAAATTAAATAATATTTATCGGAAATAAAGAACTGAATAAAGAACAAGGGAGAAATAAAAAGTGATAAGGCCTCCATTAAAAGCAATTGAACGTAAAAATGAAAAATGCTGAAAAAAGGGAAAAGGTGGGAGTGGTCTCCGATAGACTTTCTCTTAATACTCCCTGACAAAAGTGCCATCCCCCCTCCTCCTAAAAAAATGCGGTCCTTCGGCAAGTGCGGACAGCCAATAGTATTTAGATTTATAGAACACCGCCCTCATACCCACTTGCCTGTAACTATTATGGCTACAGAACATTTTAATGGGTACGAAATTGCACCTTTATTAAGGATTTCAAAGAAAAAATACAGATTGGGTATTTAAAGTTCCGAGAATGCACAAATGAAAAGAATACATTTCATGCACAATGAAAATAAAAATACAGAAACAAACACTGTAAACACAAAAGTAAATGGACTCTGAACGGTAATTACAGTGAAAAAGAGAGCGAGAAAATAAGAAAAAATTAAGATAAAAGATAATTTTAAAAACGAAGGGAAAAAGTAGGAAGTTAATTTTGGGATTAAGCTAACGACACGCCTACCTGTCCAAATGAAGGTTGGACATCATTTTCTTTTCAGGACTTTCATTCCAGATTGTTTGCTATTTTACCAACATGGCGTTTCTTAGGAGATTTTTGAAGAATGACTTGGGAAGTTTAATGTTAAGCAGTTGCGTGCGAGTCCAAATCTTTTGAGATAGGCAGGGAAGGACCAAGCTGTCATCTCTCTAAGAGAAGATGATATCTTCTCTTACCCAATTCATTGGATGCAGACTAATTTTTGGAATTATGTTAAAGACACTCCTAACTGTCCCACCTTCATTCCGGAGTGTTTGCCATTTTTCTAGTATGGCTTTTCTTAGGAGATTTTTGATGAATGGCTTGGGAAGTTTAATGTTAGTATAACTCTGCCCACACATTCTGCGTTGCTGCTTTCGCTAACTGGTCTGCTTTCTCATTTCTAAAATTTCCCACATACGCTTTGACACATGTGATACTTATTTTTGGGTGATCTAGCTGGATTTGAAAAATTTTTCTCGTTATTGGAATTGTTGTTTTTGTGTTAGATGCTGTCATGATGAGGGCTTTGTTCTCCACATGGATTGCTGAGGTTTTACTGTTATTTCACGTGGCGTAGATTACTGATTCTAGCAAAGCATATCGTTCCGCTTGATACATCTTGTTAATATCATTAAGTTTAGCCGACCATTGATGTATCCATATGTTGTTTTCCAATAAGCAAAATGCTGCTCCCACACCCAATTCTGTTTTCGATTCATCTGAATTGATTTTAAGACGATTTTGATGGAACGGTGTTTCTGAAACTTAAATTTCATCCAGAGAGATTTGGTCTTGAGTTAGAACTTTTGATGTATGTCTCGACCAGCCATTTGTTTTGTTCTCCAGGTCTTGTGGTTGAATCGTTGTAAAAATTGTCGAAAGTGGAATTTGAAGTCTAAAGAGTGATTTTAGGTGGCCTTCATACTGGAATTGCAGGTGCTCACTCAGCACCACTGCTCAGATATAAAGAACTTTCGGAAAACACGGAAAGACGAAAAGGCAGCAATACAAGCGGAGTAAAATATCTCAAGTGGGCGCCATATTTTATTACGCAAAAATGGAGCGTTTTGTGTATCATAGTATGAAGAAGAAAGCCGAATATTCATTTTGAAGGTCTTTTTTTCCAACGATTGAAATCAAAATTGCATACAGATTAACAATGAGTAGAAAATCATGTACAGTGAAAATTGTGTATAATTATAAACCTGCCGATAACGATATTTTTTGGTCCCGGTGGAATTCTTAATTACTCAATGTATTTTCAACCTGCCTACAATGATAATCCCATTTTAAACTCACAAGTTTACGGCAATAATTTTACCTCATTAGAAAGCTGGTACAATGCAATCCAGATTTTTTCCTTGGAAAACGACAATCTTTGGTCAAAAATGTGACATGACTAGGAATCGGGGGTGTAAAAAACAGGACTAGGGTGTTGGTGAATGAAATGTGCACAGATATTTTTTGCGTCTGTCTTCTGGTGGGCACTGACCACATGTTCCTTGAAATTCGCTTCTGATATGTTAGCAACCTGAATCTAGGATAGAGCAGAGTAAAACATTGGCATTTGAAGAAAAGCTACAAATAATGTCGCAAATCAATCGAGAACTAGAGTAGGTGGAAGTTTTTAAAACATGTGGGATTTTTCAGTCGCCGATAGCTATTTTTTGAAAAAAAGAAAAGACATTGAAGGTGCTGTAGAAATAGTAAAGTGGAAAGCAAATGAGAACGAATTAAAGGTGCCGTAAATAGCGATGCTGACAAAGTTTTCAATTAAAATTTTCCTTTTGAAGTTCTGAATAAAATTTTAAATATAAAATTTTACATCAATATATAAAATTGTATATTTATATGTTTATGAAATAAAATTTTATATCTGCGATTGTTTGTAACGGAAATAATAACTGCATTAAAATATGTTAGTGTATTAATACAAGCACACTCACATAGACATTGGATGCGCAAATCCCAAATTTGTCTATAACGATACATTTTCTAGGTCCCAGCAAAAACTTTAAAAAGAGGTTTTACTGCACCAAATTTCATTTATCTGAGTCGTTGAATATAGGAGTAATCGTGTTCACACGTATTCGAATATATAGACCGAGAGACAGTCATCCCGTTGACGGATTTGGTTCATACTTTGACACAGATCTGCAATTCTGATGGTAAAACTGTGTAGTAAATTTTAACTGCCTAGCTAATTAAGTCTTTGAGATATCGCATTAACCCGTGAGGGAATTTCGGCAAAAGTTCGGCCGAAATCTAGAAATTTTGTGTTGAGAGTACATACAAAATTTCATCCCTCTAGCTCAAACCGTTTTTTAGTTATCGTGTTCACAGACAGACAGACATAATTTTAAAAATTTGGGGATTTTTTAGCTCAGGGAGGTTTGAAACGTGGAGATTCATAAAATTCTCGAGTTCGAGTTTTGACGAATACAGTACTTTCTCTTTGTATACTTCGTGTACGATAAAGTGAAGTAAAGTATACAGACATAAATACATCTTACAAAATTCTTTCTGCAAATTTTGTGATGAAAAATCTTTAAGCACAAAATCTAACACTCTGCAGGGCAGATCGTTGAACCTATAGCCACCAAATTTGGCACAAACGTGCTTTGGAGGGTGGGAATGTGCACTTCAAAAGGTGTTTTACGAAATTTTCATTATTATTTCATTTTAATTAAATATTAATCGAAATTTCAATGTTTTCCCGCAAAAACATTTGGTTCGTTTTGGTTTCTTTATGTTTAGAACCTTCGAAAATATTATAGCCCAAGAATTATTTTTACAGGTCTTTAAAATTAAAATAAAATAGCTTTTCAGAAATAATAGTTTTATTACAGAGCAATTTTTTCTTTAATTTTTTTATAAAGTTTTCGAAATTAATTTTAAGCACAATTTGTGAAAATGCCTTAGTTTTGTGCTCGAATTCTGACCCATTTTAATGTTTAACCAAATCTTTCAATGTTTTGTCCACTGCTAAAATAGTATTATCACGGATATATTATTTTTTAATTTCGTCCGTAAAATTTTAAAGACTTCTGCTCTTTTCTATAGTATAATGGGAAATATTAATTCAGTTTTCTATAAATTGTGAGATGCTGCGCACAGAATGCAACTGCTGATGCAATCAAGACCGTTGATCAAGATCATTGCCCATAAAATGCAACAGATGGTGCAATGAAGACTGACAAATTAAACATAAGATAGTATCACTCTACAATGTTTCGAAAAAGAGGCTTGAATATCCTGTGTACATAATGTAATTGAAATGGTTACAGCAACATTCATTCTTCATTGGCTTACTATGTAGTATATCTGATTTAAAAGATTATACTTGTATGCAATGTAAAATCACATTTCGTTTATCCAGCGTATATAATAAGAATATACATTGATTTAAACAGAAAAAGATCATAATGAATATTATTTTCAGATATTTATCAAATGGAATAGACGAAAATTTTACAATATATACATAGCAAATCTTCCCCATTTACATAAGTCAATTTTTTATAGAAATATTTATACTTTTACGGATTTCGATCTTCTACGCTATAACATTTCTTTTTAGTAAAATAATTTTTCTAGGTCATTGTTGAGGAACACTTTTTTAAAATTATAAAACAATCGTGCTCTGATGAATATTATTTAACGAAACTGTCGTCAGAGGCGATTAACAAATTAGAGGTTATAGGTTAAAATTACTTTTCCTTCTTACAAGATTTCACATGCGAGGAAAGGTCTATGTGATTTACGGAATTTAAATGCTACCCAAGGAGCACCTATTTCATCAAAAAAAGAAATTCATTACGCGCAAAGACCTTTTCATATCCCCTCTGGCAAAAAATTATATTCTTTTAAATAATGATGTTATTGTTGTTGTTAAATGTGCATCTTTAGTCTACGACCACACCAGCGGTTCTTCGCCGTTCTCTCGCGGCAGCCATTCCCCTCAGCGGCCGTACCCAAACCAAGGCCGGCCACACTTGTGGTTTTTCTGGCCTGAGCTCAGTCATTTGTTTCTGCTTTCTAATGCAACAGAATGGCGAATCCAAACAGTTGTTTGTGTGAAACTTTTGATACATTAGAAATGTATAAATAAAAGTTTCATTCCATTTATCTCGTACTTGAAAACGAAGCAAAAGTGTTTATAATTTCATTAGAGTTTTGGTTGTTTTTCCCGCCTTCAACTAAAAAAAATTTAGAGATAAATTATAGATTCTTAAATATTACTTTAAAGTAAGAAGGTAATCGAAAGAATTCCTGCTTTAAATATTAATTCCTTTTACCATTAACGCAATTTTTTTCGAATTAAGATACAGAGTAATAAATGTGCCGTGTAGCTGTAAAGTGGCCATCTGCAAATAAGGAAAACTTTGAGAAAAGTGGATTTTCTGTCCCATCTAGTCAAAATGAGATTTGAAAAATAAACTGCATGGCATTCGAAGCGTTTCGGCAATGCATTCTAATTACCAATTCATGATGGTGAGATGTTAGGAGGGTCAAATGGACATATAATATTTGAAAAAACGAATTTTTGAAAAGTGGAGATGGTTACTTTTGCAGCTACGCGACACAAATAGCTTATTTTAGTTATACTAACGTCTAGTTTTGAAGCATCACGAGTACTATTTTGTGGCATCCTTCGTAATTTTGAACCGCGATCGGATGAAAAGGACAAAACAATCAATTTTTAAGAGAGAAATTATTAAAATTAGGTTGTAATTGGGAAAAGGTAATAAGTACATTTATTTTAAACAATTTTATTTAAAAAGAAACAGAGAAATGTAAACATTTAACAAAAAAGCAATATAAAAGGACCAAAGATTGAGCTGAATGATGTGAAAGTAAAATAAATGAAATTGCCAATATTTCAACTGAAATACTCATATCTGTGATATAAAACTGGGGAAAAAAACTATGGAAGTTCAAGAATCATATGCTCACTATCCAAGTAGTAGTCCTTGATATATTTATTTTAAATATCAAAAAATATAGAACAGAACACAACAGGGCAAGATTAAGTCTATTAGCCCTTGGGCAAATCAATTAACGGGCTCTCCCCCTTCCATAACTATGAAAGTCAGATTTTTTCATTGATTTTAATTTAATATCTATATAAGCAGTTTATATACAAATATAGTTTTGAAAATTTTATATGACATTTAATTGCTGATCAGCTTCAAGAAAGTCAGTTTCATTATCTTGCGTTTAAAAAAATTTAAATTTAAAAATCAATTTTTTAACAAGACGGTAAAAAAAAGCAACAAAATTTGTTTTAGTACATTCCAAATACTCATATACGAAGTTTGACACTGGTGGTGATACTTATGAGTCAATCCGTCAACTGTAAGAAAAAAGATTGACCGCACATACCTGCAAGAGAAATTTAAAACATGAAATTGCTAACAATAGTGTTTTGAAATTTAAGTGGTACTTAATTTTAATTTAACTACGTTCGGGTACATAGAGCCCTTGTAAACCAAGTAAAATTACTAAATTAATTAACCCTGAAAATGCCGGAAAAAATTTCAATGCCTGAGGCCCCTAGACAGTTGCCTACTTGGTAATCCGATACTGGAACATATGAAAATACCAACGGAAACCACCATAAGCAGCAAAGCGATTTATATTCCGCGCCTGAAAAATAAACCCGAGCCCATCGTTTTTCGGCAGCCGCGAAGAATGCACACAGAGAAAGGGAGAAAACGGCGCTGGTCACGCGTGTGGCCCACCCCTGCTCTTCAGCATAACGTCTATAATTCTTCTGCGGTTGAACTGCAAGCAGAGACTGCTAGAATTCGTTCGTGTGCCGTATACTTAGCGAAACGAGATGGGCACTTAGTAACTCCGTTTCAAGAATCTAGCATTAAATTTTTATAGCAATTTATTTTATTCTAAAAGTGGTAAAATTTACGTCCGTAATTTATTATATATTCAAGTGAATGAATTTTCGGAAATTTTAACATACTTGATACTTCGGTGTTAAATAAAAACCGCAAATAAAAATTCAAAGTTTTGAATTGCATCCTTTCTTTTCAAAAGTAATTCCTCTGATTAAAACAAATCATTAACGCCCCTCTCTTTTTTAATTGCGTATTATTTTTAATATTACTACACCGGGAGGGAACCGACCAGATAAGGTTTACGGTCACACAAAACCCTCTCGGCGAAAAGAATATCAGATAAGAGGGAAAAAATAATTAAAAGCAAAAACAATAATTAACACACTATGTACACTGAAGAAGGCTGCAATGAATGTCTTAATAGATAATGGATGCGAGAATAATCTTCCTCAGTCAATGGTGAGATAATGCTTTATATGTCACCTCAATCTCGCCAACCAGTCAGCATGGATCAACTCTAGTAATAATATTAAGCTTCTTCCCAGTGATTACCATCGGACCGGCTTCAGGAAGGGAATTAGAATTATAGTAAAAAGTGGTTATATAGCGGATCACTCAATAAATAATTCTATTTGGAAGAAATTCGGATAGCATTAGGAAGGGAGTAAACTGAATTATTTGATTTTAGCGTTGTGCGCTTTATTAAACTTTACCTAAAGCAGTGGCGACTCGTTCTTTAGGTTTGCGGAATTACAGAACTCACTAAAATTATTTTAAAAATTCGTGTTTTCGTTTTTATTATTATGTGCTTACTTCTCCATTCTGAGAGTTCGATTATCAACGGAAAAGATAAAAGAAGACAGAAAATGAATGAAAAAGTAAGACAGACACAGGCTGCACATCAAATAGTACTAAAATTCTCTCATTGCGTACAACTAAGTGATATACTTGGCGAAGGCAAATAGCTATTCTTTCTATTCTAACCTAGAAGCCAGAACTGGATTTTTCGGATGCTTTTGTTTTGTCCCAGGACAACTAATATTCTTACTTTCTCTCTTCAATTTCACCCTTGGTTCGCCTTCAAGCTCTTGATTTTTTTCTCTTTCGCAGTTTTCAGATTTCGGATTTACTTTCATGTTGCCGCAACATGAACTTGGCGTGATAATTTCATATTCGATTTCTGTTGTTAAGAGTCACTCATCGCAGGAAAATGACTGTAATTTCCTAAAATACAATTCAGATAATTACAACTACTAGTTTAGACTATTTGAAGGTAAAGCTATTTATTAAAAAATGTATTTCAATTGTATTCTGGTAATATTTTTATAACACTGCTTGTTTCTGGGAAGATGAGCCTCACTGCTGATATGTCACTGCAGATATTTTTTGAAGGTTCACAAGATGAACTATTTTTGTAAACACTTCAAATAATGTATTATTTTACTATTTTTAAGATTTAATACGAGTTAACAAATACATCGTTATTTCCTATTTCCACCCTTTAAATAATTTTTTGAAATATGTATATTATCCTTAAGATGTACATCGAAAGACTGGATCAAATAGCAGTGATAGATATGGTAGATTGGTCTAAGTCAATAACTTAATCTTCTTGTATCTCTGTTAGTTTTTCAGATAGAATCGTGTAACATTGTATGTGAATAGATGAATGTAAAAGAAATATTTTACTAATTGACATTTTTGCTCTATGGGAGCGCATAAAAATTTAATTTTTGTAACTTTTTACTATCAATCCCCTTGGATATCAAAGTATTTTCATACAAATTCTTACCTTATTTGATGAAACTTTGTAATAGGAAGTATATGTCTAGGATCAATATTTAAAGAAATAGGCGGTTGTTCCGCTTTTTTGTTACACAATGTCTATGCATACAAAAGATAAAAGTTTTGCATGCAAACTTTATTTGGACATCTTCTTTGGTTCTATGCGTCGCCTTTTGTAAGAAGGAGACGAATTTTTTTGGAAAATTCCAAAATCATTGCAACTTTCATAAGAGTTTGTAATCATACTACTGCAGTGAAATTTGTAGTATTGGTCTTCATTCAACGCAGAATTTTATGCTCTACAAATTTTATGATACCATTTTTTTGGATGGAAAGTAAACGCTTAATGAAATGATTCAAGCAAAAAAATCTTAGCTAAATTATTTCCGAATTAATCACCCTGGTCACTGGCCTATTAATTGAATTTTAAAGTCGAAAGTGGCGTTAATTATTATTGTGGCGTTATTAGTTCATCTATCCAAAAAGCTATTTGCCATCTTAACTGTAATTGTCTAATGTAAAATTATATTGAAGTTCAGGAGCTTTCGTTTATAAAGACAAGAGCACAACGAATTTCAAGTTTAAATATTTTTTTTTACTATTAGTGAAACGTAACTTCATGCTACAGAATTTTTAATTACCGGAATTTCGCCATTTCGTAATATAAGATTCCTAGGTAAATGTTTCCCGAAAATATAATGATTATAGAAAAAAATTGTCGCTCAGAAAATCTCTTAAACTTGGCAGTTATTCCATCACTTAGAATTGGCCATATTTTGCGCGCTCCCGAGGAAACGTCATCAACGCATTCGCTCAAATAACCTTTCATTCAATGACGTGATAGTAAAGCTGTTACAAATATCCGGACTTCTTCTATCGCTTTGTTTTTATTTTAAAATTGCAGTGACTTATTTGGTTTTACCAATTACCTATTGCATATGCATTAGCCGGATGATTGAACTTAATTTGTGCAAATATAATTTTTACTATAGAAATTAATTTGCATAGATTCACAGTTACATCAGGTTCAATTATTATTTTTTATATACAGGGTTTCTACTCTTATAGTGACCCAATAGTTTATCGCTAAACCATTAGAGATGGGCATATAGTTCCAACTGGAAAAAAGTTTTAAATAACGGGAAGAATTATAATATATATTTTTTTGAGTAACTAAATATTTCCATGAAAAAGATACAAAATCTAACTTTTTATACAGTCCCCCGGTCTTATCAATCATATTTAGTAAAATATTTTTGACACTCTAACATTTTATACAAAAAAAGTCCCACACTGCTGCAACCAAAACTGACCGCGTTATGGAGCTTTCAATATAGCTGACTTAGACCACTTTACTTCATTTCAATGGACATCTTGAAGACGATCCACCAATAGATGAGCAAAACGTTCTCAACGAGGCTGCTGATTGATTAAAACTCATAAAATTCAAAGCTCAATAACTCACTCAGTTTGATTCGAAAAAGAGTGGAACTTTTTTGTTTAAAATGTTAGTGTGTGGAAATTATTTTACAGAACTTTTTCAGAAATATAGTTGTTAACTCAAACAAATCCACCAGTCATATGGCTTCATTGCAAAGAACTGGTGAACAAATTGCGATCGAATCTTTATAATTAGTTTTTCTTTAAACTTTGCATTAATCCTCTATCAAATTATTGGTTTTTGTAATCTACATTCAAAAAAGAGAATTTATTCCGAACGTAATTTAACTAGGTGGCCATTCAATATCAAATGACTTACAAAATAGTTGATCTGAGTATAAATACGATAAAGTTTTACTCTCGCGTATACAAAACGAAAACTTTCTAATTGTCAAAAAATTCGACCTTCAGATTTTGATGAGTTCCCATGTTTTAGTCATCCACAAGTCCGAAAAATAAAATTTAGACTGATTTATCTCTGTCTGTATGTCAACACGATATATCAAAAATGGTTTGAGACAGACGGATGACATTTGGTATGAGATCCTTATACAAAATTTGTAGACTTATGTCGTACTTTAGGTTTAATACAACTGGAGAAGTTTCTACGTGTTCATGTGAACATGATAACTTAAATAGCTAGATGGAGACATTTGATCCCCAAAATTGTTGATCCGTATGAAATTTTTGACCAATTCCGTCAACGGGTTAACTGTCCGCAGGTCTGTATATTCTCATGCATGTGAGCACAATAACTCCAAAACGCAATTACTTTGGTAAATGATATTTGGTATGTGGTCTTCTCATCTAAACTGTAGATCTGAATCAGATTTTAGTTTCAATTGGTGGAAAAAAAGACATTTGAAAGCTATATTTAATTTTCTTGGTCATTACGCGCCCTTATGTTTATTGGCGTCTGCTTGGCGTATTTTACTCCCTCTTGTATTGTTTCGTTACCGTCTTGCCAAGGTTTCTGAGGGCAATATGAATCTGAATACTCGTGGCGGTCCGAGTGTGACAAAGAGCTGCAATTTTTATGGTGAGGAACACTTTTGTTGATTGAGTTTACGAGAAAGTCTAGTGTAGACCACTTCCGCCAGTTATTTCTTTTGCTTTGAATTGGCCAAGGGAATGGGAATGTAAAGATCATCCATTAAATGTAGTAGCATTTCCCCATTTCACTTTTCTGCTTTCTAAAGAAACCTACATATTCCATTTCCGCCTGCTTATGTTACACGCATTGAGTGACCAATGAGACTACATACGTATGCCATAAAAGAAATCTTTGACCAGCTAGGCATTTGGAAAATATTCATGACCTGACAGCCTCAGATATTAATACAGGCGCCATGCAACATAGACTCCTACTGTGAGCATCTCATACATCCAGCCATCATAAAAGGTACATCTCGTAAGGGGCGATAAGACCTTGAACAAATCATACGTAGGCGCCCAACGATCGTAGCACAAGTCATAAGAGTTTTCTTGTGGCTGGTGAAATACGATGAACTCTGTACGCGGAAGAGATTATTAAGGTCGACTGCATCGTTTGTGGTTGCTTTTTACAAACTGAAACTGCCGTGATTAATTAAAATGTGGGAATTACTTTAAATACATTAAATTGTTTGTAAATATAATATATATTCTCTTTATTACAGGTGTTATGAAAGTTAATGTCTTTTATATTATGAAGCAAAACGCTATCCTTAAGTAGCAGTAATATGAACGAACGAACCGACAAGATTTCAAGTGAGTTTGGACCTAACAAATGGCACCATTATTGTACCGTCAGGGAAACCGAGAGCCTGCATACTTATTTGGCAATTTCTCATCCTCGTACTGAGGGTGCTTTCTCTTGATGTCTTGACCATAAACTACTCAGATATATCAAAAAATTCCGGGCGAGTATTGTGTAAATGTAGTTCTGTCAGAGATGTGTTTGCTACGATAGTGACTTATTGTCTTTGTAAAACGCAGTTCCAGGAGATATTGCTGTGTTATGAAAAGGAGTTACTATGGTGGGTTTTGTGATCACATGCATGTGGTTGCTTACAATCATCTAAATTTCACTCTACTGATAAATGAAACAGCAGAAAATTCACGCATAACAATACAGTGCTCTTTCCCTATTAGCACAAGATGCTCTACAATATTTTGCGGTATTCGGAATATCGGAGCAATATCGTAAGGAAATTAGAATAATCGGTTTTTTGAGTTTAAATAAATGGCTATTAATCTGGGAGAAAATTTCAATCAAAAAGTTTTAATTATTAAAAAGATCTGCAAAATGAGTCGCAAAAAGTTAAAATAGATAAACTAGGGCAGGATTAAATTTTAAAAAAACGTAAATTTTGGTAAAGTATTTTTCAACTTTTTTACAGTCTAAGCAAAAATTTCGAAACTTGATGCAAGAACAAATTTTAAAGTAGAGGATATGTGGTTAAAATATCGGAAAGATATCCGCATTATTGTTTGACAAATTCAACTTTTTCGAAGAAGCGAAAGTTGTCGGAAAATGCCTGTTAGTACTTTTTATCTGTTCGAATTCGCGGAGCGAAAAAAAAAATCCTATACGAAAAGTGTTGTTCTACTATTTCGAATGCCTTCTATATGGTCATTTTTTAAGAATAAATGGCGAAAATTAAATTTAACGTTAACGTTTTAAGTCAATTATTATGCCTGAAAGCGTTCTTCTTTATTGCTGAATGGCAAAATCTAAATCTCATTCTGTAATCTACTAATGCACTTACTTAAAATTTCTGATTAAAAAAGGTTCCTACTGAGATTAAGTCTCAGGCACTGGTACTCAACGAACTATCTAATTCAACTCATGAGGAACAAGCAGCTATTCATCAGATAGCATTCAATCATCGAACGAAATTTTTCGAAAACAAAAAATCGCACCACTTTAAAATTAAAATATTTTATCGCTATTTATAAAGGACACCAAAACATAAACATGTCGCAATTTGGGAGTTGTACGCTGATGTTAGAGTCCTATTAATAAGAATTAAAGATATATGGAAGTAGCATTAACCCTCTGAGTGTTTCACACGTATTTCTACGTCGACCTTGGACTACCCCATAAGCGGGAAACACGCATTTCAACGTGTGGTCGGAGACACGCCGAAATCGGTC
>BGPR01001015.1:53151-109082 GCA_013235015.1 Araneus ventricosus | reverse complement strand
GCTTTTCACATTATATTTAGATTTTGATCAACAGAAATGGTTATCAAAGCAAACTATAGCCAAGGAACTAATGCAAGAATACAGTATCATGAAGGGTACATTGATATTTTAGAAATGTGTGGTTCTTAGCTGACAAGGAAGAAATAAACATTTTCAACTGACTATTGGAAATAAACTTAACTGCAGATAAGACAGACTTAATAAGATAACTAAAAAACTGAAGATCACTCCAAACATTAAATTTAGTTGATATTATGTTTACGTTTTACAAAACAAATTTTCTCTAACAAAAAATACAATATTTTAAACATAAAAAATAAAATTTTCATCCCTTTTCTTTAACATTTGTTTCAATGTTTGTTCAAAGTGAGCAAAAAAAATAGAATGAATAATATTTTAAAAAATAATTGTTATTTTTCGAATATTTCATTTTGATGAATTTAAAAGAAATTCTAAGTAGTGATATTATAGAAAACTAATGAAAAAAAAACTATAGTTTTAAAAAATTACACCTAAACCTGTAAATCATTTTTTCTCAATCTGTACGCTATATAACGAAATAACAACCCCTCTTTTCTTATCACCCTCGGCTTTCAAATTTTTCTTTTCATGCTTGAATGGGAAAGAGATGGGATCTACAAAAATCTATTTGCACTTAATAATCTGATTAAAAAATGCATTACTAAATAAATCTTATATAACATATGTATTACAGGGAAAATATTTGAAATATAATCATACATAATCTAGCTGATAAATATTAAAACCGAACTTATACAGAATCCAAATTCGACACACAAACCAGAAAAAAATAATCCAAAACAGACCTTCTTTCTGAAAGAAGACTCAATGCAGATAGCATTAAAATGCCCAAACCAAAGAGGTGTGGGTCTGATCCTGTGGTATCTTCATTACAGTAAGGACATTCTTATCAGCACTCCATTGTGTACCACTACCTCCCTCATCCAATCAATGATGTCAAACCAAGGAAGGGGAAGAAATTGGAAAAAATCGTTTCTCGCAGAATTAGATAACTCACAAGGATGTAAAGATCCGGGCAGATCACATTTTGTAGTGAGTATTTTGTCATGAGGGCATTTAGGGTACCGTCTAGAAATTGGTGAAGACAAAAAGGAAATCTTCTTTCTCCGTTTCATTGAAAGCTGATAATGATTTGAAATTTTCATAAATGGCTTTTACTCCTATGCACATTGCTCGCATGCGTTTTCATAGAAATAGATCTATATTCGGAAAGATAGAAAGGTTTCTTTAAAAAGTTCCAAATTTTTCCTCATGTGTTTTGCTTATAAAATGCAGAGTTTTCAACCAAATCATACGAAACTTACAGATTACATGACAATGTTATAGAAAAGCATTATATTAAAAATTGAAATAAATACTTTGAATATATGAAGAAATGAAAGAATTTGTAGTAAATAATTTTTACCTGCCTATGTGCAAAACATAGCTTAATTTTTCTTTCATAAAGTCGAAGCCAAGTATCTACGGAAGCTTATATAAAAATTGCAGTTCAATACCATTTAGATTTAGAAGTCTACCGCACAGTACTTACTTTGAATATTAAAGGAAATATGACTATTTTTAGTAAATGATTTTTTTATTGTGAATGTAGAATATGTAGTCTAATTTTACTTTCATTACTTAAGAGCCAGATATATAGGGCAACTTATTTAAAAATTCCAGTTCAATGCCATTAGTTTTTAGCAAGATATCGGCATTGCCACTTGGTGAATTTCGGTACACCTAAGAGAAGCTAAATAATGATGGCTCTTGCACAAACTGAATTTTTTAAAAATTTGAATAATTATCGACGAACATAATTTAAATGATGTATTTAACTTAAAAGTATACATTAGTATTCAGGATATTCAACTATCCTAAAATTCAATATTACTGCTCGCTGCATTTCACACATGAGCAATAAAAAATAATACTCATATTTACTTTAATATTCAAAATATTTACTTCAAATTTTAAGGCAATGCTTTTCTTACATATTGTCACGTATTCTGTAATTTTCATAAAATTTGGTTTAAAACTGTACAAGTTCTAAGGAAAAATCATGCGGAAAAATTTCCGATTTTTTAAGAAACTTTTTATATCTTCCCGAATATTCGTGCTTTATTTACGAAAATGTATGTAAATATTATGCACATCAAAAACGTAACTATTGATGAAATTTTCATCTCTTTATCAGCTTTCATTGAATGAGTCGAATTTTATTTTTGCACCACTTTCTGGTCGGTCCCCTAATTACTCTTGTGATCGAATCTTCACTTTAAAATACGAGTGCAAGCCGAATCTTTACATGTTCGAAATTCTAAGAAAATTCATGCAGATTTTAGGGAGATATTCGAAAAACTACGCAAAAAAAAATTTTAAAGTGTCCACATTATATTAGCAACCCACTATATAGCTTTATGCACATAAATTCGAAAGATCCACTTGATAGACTCAAATCATACGGTACTGCAAGATCTTGAAACAGTCCAAAAACAGGATTGCATTCATAAAAGTTTCGGGTTATTTGCACTTTATATAAAAATTATAATAGGTTTTTTAAAAAAGTGGTAATTATTAAATACTGAACTGTTTTCTACTTCACAATGTGAATGAATTTCTGAATGTGTGTTATCTAAAAAAAGGCCTCTCTTCCTTCGGTCAATTAGTTGGGGATTCTTTTCTGATATCCACTCAATAATGTTTGCAAGTCGTATTCAGTATTTTTTTTTTATCAAGTACAAGTTGATATTGATACTCGTTTGTACATGATACAGCCGGTAACCGATATCTCCCCGTTGGAATGGCACTGGGTAGTCGGTAATAGGTTAGTGATAGATGATTTCTGCCTTGTCGACACTATTACTGTGTTATGTGCGTGTTTTTAAACTATATATATATATATATATATATTATTCCTTAATGTTACCTGGAATTAGATTATTTCTAACGCATTTTTTTAACCGTTTCTAGCAATGTTTATTAAGTATTTTTCCATAAATAAATAAACGTATTTTGCTTTAAACAATTTTTATTCGAAAGAAATAAGTAATTTAAACAATATAATTATTGTTAGTAAAATAATTTCAACATAAAAAATCAATGTTGAACATGAATTTTCAGAATATAAAGATTTAAAAAAATATATTTAAAAAGAAAATATTTATATTTTAAATATAAATATACCCGGAATGAAAATGAAACTTTTACTGTCAGTTTTTTAAGTTATAGGCAACGATCAATTTGGGTAGAGATGAAGATAACAGTCTATAAAACTAATGTCTATTAATGTATAGAGTTTAATAACAATTTAAAACAAAGAACAGGAAATTTCTCTTTTATTAAGAAAAGAGGGAAGTTAGGTATACTAACAAAAATATAACATTAAGAGCATTCAAGGTGCAACAAAAAAATGAAAGAGAGATTTAAAAAATTCAATAATTACAGTTCTAAGATATTAATTTTTTCATTTTGTCAGAAGACAATCTTGTTCTTTTGCCATTTAAGGTAAATCCCCTATCGAAAAAATGTTTTGTCATGGAACGAATATCACAACCAGGAAAAATGTTTTCTGACTATTTTTTTTTAGTACGGAAAAAACGTACCTCTCTTTTCGCCACTATTATAATCTATCTTTAATAAGGACGTACCTACCTACTTCGGTGATCATTCTCGATCAAGATGTTCATACGGTCAAAAACGATGTTAAAATTCTATGATTCTTTTCCACAAAACTAATGCACTACTTTTCAATCCCACACATACCAATCCCAGCTTGGGAATTCCCGTCTTTGAAACCTTTTTGGAACGCCATAATCTTTTTCCTGCTAGGGATAACAGTGTGGCGGCGCTAGCGTCAAGCCACTCATTTATTATTGAAATGTAAAATGTATCTTTTGTATCTGGCAACATTGTTATAATTCCAGATTGTATCCGCGCGATGCGATGTTGTTCGTATAGTTTTCGTCAAGTAAATACAAAAATAATATGAATGTAAGTAGTGTAAATAATGTAAATTAAATGTATATAATTTAAATCATCATTTTATTGCAACCATACACCCAGCACTCTATCTAAACGCCAAATTGGTGACCTCGGAGTTGAATATTAATCTTCTGAGTACGCGTAAGTCATGAAAGAATTCAGTGATTCATCGGACGGCAAGGCCGTTTCGCATTCCGAAGTTTCTCGCATTGCTGTGAAAGTGCCTCCGTTTTGGAGAGAAAACCCGGCGATATGGTTTTCGCAATTGGAATCACTATTTATTACCAGTGGGATTGTGCAGGATTCTACAAAGCATCACACTGTCGTCGCTTCGGTCGAAACCGAAATTCTTTCGCAGGTTAGTGATATTATTACTTCTCCTCCAAATGATGATATGTACAAAACGTTAAAGGAACGTTTGATTAATATTTTTTCTGATTCTGAGGAACGTCGACTTAAAAAATTGTTGCAAGATGTAGAATTGGGTGATAAACGCCCGTCTATGCTCTTACGTCAGATGCAGGATTTGGCGGGAAACCGCGTTGGCGATGAACTGCTTCGATCTTTATGGTTGCAACGCTTGCCCACACAGATGCAAGCAATTTTAACTACTTCTAGTGATGATCTTAATAAATTATCTATCATGGCGGATAAAATTGCAGACGTAACTTCTGGTAGTGAAATATGCTCTAATCATGTGAAAACGAAAGTACCGGAAACGAGCACTCCTAATGACTGCATTTCAAATTTATAAGCCCAAATAAGTGAACTTTCACTGAAAATTGATAGAATGTCGCAGTTTCGGAGATCCAGAAGCATGAGTCGGCGAAATAATTATCGCGCTCGTTCTGCTAGTCATAAGGATCAGATGTGCTGGTACCACTTACGTTTTCGTGAAAATGCTAAAAAGTGTGTCCCACCTTGTAGTTACAAGCAGGAAAACTAGAGGGCCAGACGTTGATGGCGGCCGACGTTAAAGGCCAGAATAATTGCCGTCTAGTAATTCACGATAGACCATCGGGTCTTAATTCCCTAGTGGATACAGGTGCTGATATTTCTGTCGTACCTCCTTCATCCGCAGAACGCTGCAAACCAAAATCTTTGTTAAATTTGCTAGCAGCAAACGGCACAAAAATAAATACGTATGGAACTCGAAACCTGTCTCTTAATATTGGTTTAAGAAGAATTTTTCCTTGGTCTTTTATTATAGCTAATGTTTCTCGACCTATTTTAGGCGCTGATTTTTTAACACATTACGGAATAATTATTGATTTGAAATCTAAATGTCTTAAAGATCAACAAACCACCCTAACTTCTACTGGTAAAATTTCTACCGATAATACCCCATCTATAATTGCTTTAAAGTTATCTTTAAATTTTAACGAATTAATTCGGGAATACAATGATATTTTTGATGATGTTGAGGGATCTCCTATTAAAGTTCAATCTCATAATGTTACTCATGTAATTCAATCAAAAGGTCCTCCTGTAGGTGCTAAGGCACGACGTTTAGCTCCCGATAAACTAATAGCAGCCAAACAGGAATTTCAAAATTTAATCCATAAAGGAATCTGTAGTCCTTCTACCAGTTGTTGGGCTAGTCCTTTAGTAATGGTAAAGAAATCTGATGGTTCGTGGAGGCCATGCGGGGACTACAGAGCTCTAAACGCACAGACCATTCCAGATAAATATCCTATTAGGCATATCCATGATTTCACTTCATATTTGCACGGCAAAACTGTTTTCACAACCCTTGATCTCAAGCGTGCTTACCATCAAGTACCAATGCATGATGAAGATAAGCAAAAGACTGCTATAATAACCCCTTTTGGTTTATTTCAATTTAATTTCATGACTTTTGGTTTACGGAATGCTGCTCAAACAATGCAGCGCTTGATGAATAATGCACTTCAGGGGCTTGACTTTTGTTTAGTTTACATTGATGATCTTTTAATTGCTTCTTCCTCATTGGAGGAACATTTAGATCATTTGACCGACTACGAAAGTTTGGTTTGGTTATAAATCGCGATAAATGTGTTTTTGCTGTGGAAAATTTATCATTTCTTGGCCATAAGATAGATAAATATGGTATTACCCCATTACCCGAGAAAGTTGAAGCCATTTCAAATTTTCCCCGACCCAAAACAGTTCAAGATCTGAGACGATTTTTAGGCATGCTAAATTTTTTCCGTCGGTTTTTACCTCAGGCGGCTCAAAAACAATCACCTTTACAAAAAATGTTGGGGAAATGTAAAAAACGCGACAAAACTCCACTTAATTGGACTGACGAATCTGACCAAGCTTTTCAAAATTGTATTAACGATCTTAAGGAAGCAACTCATCTGGCACATCCTGACTCTAACTCAGCCATAATTCTAATGACGGATGCATCCGACAGAGCTATTGGTGGCTGTATACAGCAACGCGAAGGCGATTCCTGGAATCCATTAGGTTTTTTCTCCCGAAAACTCAGCACGGCAGAACAAAAGTACAGTGCATATGACCGGGAATTGCTAGCTATTTTTGCATCCATAAAATATTTTCGCTATTTGCTAGAAGGAACTAAATTTACTATTTTAACTGATCACAAGCCAATCACTTATGCTTTTTCGCAAAAAATTGAGAAACTGTCGCCACGTCAAATAAATCATCTGAATTTCATTGCTCAGTTTACTGTGGATATTAAACATATTAGTGGAAAGGACAACGTGGTAGCCGATGCTCTTTCTCGCATCGAAAGTATTTCCTCTTCCCTGGCTTTATGGCTTACGAAGATATTGCTCGTAGTCAACAAGACGACGAGGAGCTTGATCTTTTACTTAAGCAGCCTACTAGCTTGACTTTGCAAAAATTGCAAGTTCCAAATATAGATGTGATGCTATATTGTGATATTTCCACTCAGGTCATCCGTCCCTACATTCCAAAAACGCATAGATATCATGTGTTTCGTAACCTACATGCTCTTGCTCACCCTGGTGTGCGTGCCACAGTTAGGCTCATATGTAGCCGTTTTGTTTGGCCTAAGATGAAGCAAAACATTGTTAATTTTACAAGATCTTGCATAGCTTGTCAGAAATCGAAAATCTTTCGCCATGTGCACTCGCGGAGTTCAAAGTGCCAAACCAGCGATTCGTTCATATCAACATTGATCTTATAGGTCCTCTTCCATCATCACAAGGATACTCCTATTGCCTTACAGCCATTGACAGGTTCTCCAGATGGCCTGAGGCTATGCCACTTACTGATATCCGGGCGGAAACAGTGGCTCAAGCTCTGTATAGTGGCTGGAGTTCCCGCTTCGGAGTCCCTCAGCGGATCTCCACGGACAGAGGTGCGCAATTTACGAGTGATGTATTTCACTCCCTGGCGAAAACCTTTGGAATATGTCTCTCACACACAGCCGCATACCATCCACAGGCAAACGGCGCAAATGAGAGATGGCACCGAACCTTGAAAGCAGCCATCATGTGCCACACATCCGATCATTGGGTGTCGGCATTGCCTGCTGTTCTGCTTGGTCTTCGCACCGTCTTCAAAGAAGTTCTCCAGTGCTCCTCTGCTGAAATGGTATATGGCGAAAATCTTTGCCTACCAAGTCAATTTTTCGTCCAACAGCAACCACAAGCTGCAGACAACGGTTTCATAAAGAAACTAAAAACATATATTCAGCAGTTGCGAGCAACTCCAACATCTAACCATTCTGCAAAACCTACTTTTGTATACAGAGATCTCAGTGTGTGTTCCCATGTCTTTCTGCGTGTGGACTCTGTTCAACCTTCTTTGTCACAACCTTATACAGGACCTTATAAAGTTCTGTCACGAACAAATAAAAATTTCATCATCCTCAAGGATAACAAAAAAGTGACTGTGACTATTGATAGACTTAAGCCAGCTCATCTTTTGTTGGACAATGTTAATTCTTCTGAAAGTAAACTTGACTCTCCTGGAGTCGACACACCATCTCCCACTCCTTCAGCAAAGGAGCCTAAAAAATCAGCTATGCCTCTGCCTGAAAAATCACCTATACATACACGTACTGGTCGGCGAGTCCATTTCCCGGCTAAGTATCGAGATTTTGTGTCTTAAAAATTATAGATCCAATTTTTTTTCCCAGGAAGGGGGATGGTGTGGCGGCGCTAGCGTCAAGCCACTCATTTATTATTGAAATGTAAAATGTATCTTTTGTATCTGGCAACATTGTTATAATTCCAGATTGTATCCGCGCGATGCGATGTTGTTCGCATAAGTTTTCGTCATGTAAATAAGTAGTGTAAATAATGTAAATTAAATGTATATAATTTAAATCATCATTTTATTGCAACCATACACCCAGCACTCTATCTAAACGGCAAAACAGTAGCCATCAAAGAAAGGGGTCTTGATTCGCTTAAATACTTTTAATTAAACACAAAAGGACACAACATACAGGGACAAACATTAAGGACAAAACACTTCATTACATATAACATAAACAATCACTCGGGGGAGAACACCATGTTTACTCGTCGACTCCAGATCATGGACTGCCGTCTCCTCCAACGGCCGCTAGGTGTCGAGCTCGGAAAACAGTGCGGTTACAACTTTCAATAAATACACTTAACTATAACAAATCCGTTTCTCTTCTTTCCTCCCCCACCCGTCTATGACTTCAAAATCAAGGCCACCTGCACTTCATCATCAAAACCTCTAACCTAGAGGTTCCTGTAATGTTTCCTTCCCGCGAGCTTAATTCCCATGAGAAAAAAAGTGCCGGCCCTTTTGATATTGGCGGTAAACAGCAGGAGAGTTGCACCTGGACATCGCTAACGAGACGGGCGCAAGGAGAAGGACTTCACACAGAGGGCCGCCACAATGTCGAGGAATAAATCACTGTCAGCGCGGACATTAGCGGTACCTTTTGGTGATTCCTGAATAGGCCGGTGGTGACGAAACTCAAGAACCTTCCCAGAATAAGAGGTGGACCACTCGAGAGGTGAGTGGTTGGTCAACCAGAGTACGATTATCCAGTGAAGGGAAAGATAGGAGGGGCTTCACCACTTCATCCACCCCCTGAAGGAGTGAATAAAAACTGAGGAACGGAGAGAATTTGATGTTTTTTTGGAGGACTCTCGAACGAGTTCAGGCTCCGGAGTACCGTAGAAAGCGGTGTGATCAGCGGATTGAAAGTCCCGACTGAAGTCGGACTTTGGTAGACAACCCCGAGGAATCGGCTTCCCCGGACTCTCAGCTCATGAACTTGCGGGCACTCTTGGTAGTCTCGTAGTTTGGTATCACGTGGATAGGTGGAAGTTATCCATCCGATAATTACTAGTCTTCCTGGACTAATTTCTCATGGAACTTTGACGTTTTAGAACTATGATTTGTTTGTTCCTTTGTAAATAGTCATATTTAATCAAGACTTCTCTGCGAGAAGTGTCTCTTAATAATTGCTGTATGAAATAAGAGTACTTAGGCCAACCTAAGCTTGAATTATTTGGTCACACTTAGGCCAAGACATTACAGTTCCCAACCAGTGGTAAAAGTACCCCTGGGGTACGCAAAGGACCATTTAGGGTACGTGAAATCAAAATCGTTAATGGAGGAAACGAGAAAACATAAGGGATTAAAAGAGTTAGAGAATTTTGTTTGTCCAAGAGAATACATCCTATTTATTAACTATATCACTTGAATGGTTGATTAATACGAAGAGAAATTTTTAGATATCCTTATAAATTAAAACAAAATAATTACAATATTTGTTTCATTTGCTTTGATGTTGAACTAATACCTATTGTAAAAATGGAATGAAATGTAAAATCCAAATTAAGTTCTGCAACTCTTATTGATTCGAATCATTTCACTTTGAATCTAACTTAAGCTAACCTTAACATTACTGATGAAACTTCTTTGCATAAACGGATGGTTGGGGGGGGGATGGATATGATAGTAAGGGTACGCGAAAACAAAAGGAGTAATCAAGGGGTACGCGAGGGAAAAAAGTTTGTGAACCCCTGCTCTAACCGAAAAAGCAAAGTCAATCCCAAACAGGAACTGAATTCAATGTGATATTTTATATCAAGGAACGCGACCGAAGCGATTACCTACCGGTATCAATCGAGTCCAAGAACTGATACATAGTACCTGAAACTTATGGTCTGTATCAGTTTTGTTTATCTGATACTTTTGCGTACCTGATACAAAGTATCAAGTTGATACAGTGACACCCATCTCTAGTTTTCAGACAGGCTTTCAAACGTTTATTTGCTAAATTATAAGACGCCATTTGCTGAATGACATTTTTTGCTCAATTTAAGTTAACGTACAACTGTTACTTAAAGAAACTCACATTATTTTTCTGGAATTCCTCGTTTTATTTTCAAGATAATATAGTAAAATCTCTGTGCTACGGCCACACTCCGTTCCAAAAAAATAAGCCGCTCTGAAGGGAATTTCATGTCTGCAGGACAAAATAGATACCAAACAACCCTGATTTGATATTTCCGGCAGAGTGAATTTTCAGATTCATTTAAAGAAAATATTACTTTATTCGAAATGCAAGGAATCCATGACGAAATTGACAGACTGTCGATGCAATTAGAATCTGGATTTCATTTGTTGAGCAATTTTCGTAACATAAATGGATAAATAAATCGGAATTTCCGATATTATGGCTAAATTACACTTTATTTAATTATTTACAATAATATATTTAATTTGATTGAGAGCCTGATTCTTTATAATCAGAAATTTATTTTCACATAAAATTTAAATGATTTGGGCAATCGGAGTTTTTGCTGCATTGACGGATTTTTATAATATCTTCGATTCTATTTTAATTCAAGAAAACAATTTTCAATACTTCCTCACGCTCCGAGTTTGAAGCTTGTTCTCCTTTTGTAGATTAGTATCGCCCGATCATGAAAAAAAGTAATCATTTGAGTGAAAACTGTGTTATCCTGTATTTTAACATTTTATAACAATATAAAAATGTTATGTGTACTACTGCACGAAACTTTTCCTTGCTGGAAATGCAACTGTTGAACCAGAAAATCTTTTACCTTTGAATCCGGGTCGATACAATTGCTGTACCAGACACAAGTGAGGATTTCACTCCCCGCATTCAACGCAGTTCTTCTGGTTTAATTCTCCGTAGCCTAAAGGTTAAATCAAACGAACCAAACGAATTTTACAAGTTGAAATAACACGCCAAGCACAATAGTGGTGAATTTCTGAATAAACCTCACATCATTATCCCTCTCACCGGAAGACACTCCCCACTCTCCCTGAACAACAAAATTCTCCTTTACAAACGGATCCTCGGACCTATTTTAACATGTTCAGCACAGATCTGGGGCATCACACCAGAAACCTATATAGAAAGGAAATTCAAACTTTACAAAACCAATATCGGAGCATAATGACAAACGCACCCTCGTTATTGAGGAATAATGCTATCCATAAAGACCTGCAAGTTGAAGGCAGCGACGAACACATCAAAAAGCTCTCAAGAAATTTCTTCCTACAAATCGCAGAACAAGAATACTCTCATTAGCATTTAAATAGAGGCCGTCCACAACAATGGTAAATACCATGAACACCATTGCACTATCAAATGGTACCTGAAGTCGTCCTAAACAAAAACTATTAGACTTAACAGACTTCTTAAATTTCTTTATTGCACACCTACTCAATTCTCATTCTATGAATGATTTCTACTTTTTCACAAAATTATTCTGCTTTCAAAGCCAAAAGACTAACGCTTGGTAACGAAAAGTCAATGTCCAAAATTCCATACCTTTTGAAAGCACTCAGTCGAGTTGAAGCGTATGCTTATGCAGGTGTTTTAAAAATGACGTAATTTCTGTTTTCCCTTTCAACTAATTATTATATCCTCTCAAAATAACCTGTTTTTGTAATAACCATTTTTCTGTATTTTTTACAAAAAAAAAAATACTCTGTTTCTAGACAAAAAAAATTTATTAATATTGTTTTTACAGGAAATCAATGCATTGGACAATATTTGTCTATTCATAAAGACCCTTTCAGTGATCCGCCAACCAACAGACGCCTCGAGCAAGCGGTTGTGGTTGATTGGTCTAAGATTATGAAATTCAAAGCTTCATAGCTTCATCGTAAATTTCAGTCTAATCCAACCTACCTTCCGATCTGGTTTCTTCACTCGGTTTCTGGATTTAAAAAAAATAACCGGTTATAAGCGGGACAAAAAATAACAGAAAAAACCGGTTTTCGGTTAAAACCTGTATGTTTTTCCTATCCCTAACCGGAACCTATCAATCCTAATTGCTCATGCCACTCTCACATTTTTAGACTAAAGACCACCAATTTAAATAAAGGGTGCTTAAATAATGCTGTGATTATTCGATTTGGAAGTAATCATTTTACATTCATCAGTTTCATGCTAAAAATAGTGGTTATTAATTAAATATATTGAAATCAAAATTAACTGTGTTTTCATTGCATTTGATAAAAATGTCATTACTGCTATTTAATTCATCTAAAGGGCTGCTAAAATAAGTGTCTGCGTGTCAGGAAACGGTCGAAGAAGATCTTAGATTTCATTTTTTTTTGTTAGATGTCTGCAGTTCACAGAACTGCAAATTTCACAGAACGAAGTGAGTTCTTATTTCAACTCAACCATTTGGAATTTCGTCTGTTTGTCTGTAAATTTGTTTGTTCCGCAATGACGACGAAACGGGTTTTTCCACTTTCTTCGAATTTGGCAACAGTGTCCCTTGGCACAGTCATCACTAAACGCCTTTTTTTTATTTTCTTCGAATTAGGCAATGTTCCTTGGGATCATTAAAAACGATGCATGGTAAATTTTTCAATTTCCTTTCAAGATAGTGGCGTTTTAATGGTTTCTATGTTTCACAAGTTTTTCACAAACAAAACATATAACTGATTTTGGTAATGGTCAGATATATAATTGTAATTTTTTTAATCCTGATAAAAGCAGGAATTTAATTTTTTTGGGAGCGCTTATAAAAGCAGAGATTTGTGTAAATAGTTCGCATTAAAAAATAAAAGTTAAATCCTGAAAGACTGGTATTTTCAATGACTTGAAAATCAAAGCTGCAAATTTAGTTATATTTAGCCATATGAAATTAAATAAAATTGAAAGTTAATATGTCTACTGTTTTTAAATAAAATATTATTTGGAATGTTCAGATACACGCATATTTGCAAATAACAACTTTAATGAATTCCAGTATTTGTTCTTACAAAGCAGTCCATGCAAACACACAGTCTATTTTTCCTTTCACTTAATAATAGTTATATATATAATCTTTCATTTCACATATTATTCAGCAATATATTTCAGACGATTTCTGTTCTATGAAATTAGTGCAGAATAATCATAGATTGAGCATAATTGAAGATCTATTTCTTAACATTCTATTTTATAATTTTAATGAATATTAGCAGAATACTTGCGTTGGCCGGTCTTTTTAGTACCATAACGTAATGGGAGAGAGGAAACTATGATCACAATAATCTGTTTTCACTCGTGGAAAAGCAAAACTAATTCAAAATAATTCCTGCTAAAATGGAATAACCGAACCGTATCATTAGTTGTTCCTAATGTTAATTGATAATCGTATGTAAATCGACTGATTCAAGAACTGTTTTTCTTTTCTTTTCATGTTTTTTCCAGAATTCTCTTAATGGGTTCTGGCAACAGTTATTCGCCTGTATTCTTGTTCTTAGATTGCTTTAAGTCCATGCATTTGTGTATTAAATTAATTTTGTGACATTTATTTAATATGAATAAAAAATTATACGGGGATGAAATTGGTGTTTAAAAACATCAGTTCGTGGAAAACCCTCATCATTTTGTTCCTCTGATACACCAATGAAAACAATGTCGATGCCTTTCTAAATCTTAATGATATTCGACTAGAATATTTATATAAACTGTCTTGTATATATGGTTTCGAAATTATAAATTAAAATTTATGCTACGTTTCGCACATGCGCTGTAAAAAAATATTTACTTCAAATATTCATATTTTCTTTTAATATTTAAATTTAAATTTTAATGCAATTATCAGTTAAGAAATTGTCACGTATTCTGTAAATTTAGTATAATTTTGTTAAAAACTCTATATTTTATAGATAACAAACATGCTGAAAAATTTTAGATTTTTTAAGAAAAACTTTTAAGTCTTTCCCTTTATACAAAATATATTTTCACAATATATGCAGTAAAAACTGCATATATTTTTACTAAATATATACAAGTAATACACACAGGAAGCAAAACCATTTATGAAAGTTGAAAATCATTAGCAACCTTGTGTGAAACAAGACGAGAACAAATCAATTTTTTCTTTATAAAATTTTTGTTTCATCTCCTCATGACCAAATCTTCACTGTAAAATGTGATTTCAGATTATTTTATTTCCTACTACTTTTTGAGTCAATGCCCCATCGAGGCGCTGCAATTTGTCGAGCAACAGCAGGTCCCACACAATATTAGGAGGTATCCCATGACTTTCAGCACTTCAGTGTATATTTCAATGGAAAGATTGTAAACATTAAATAAATTATTACTCAAAATATACTTCAATTGAAATTTTATGATAAACATTAAAACAATCATCATTATTGTCAAATCATACACTCATGTGTTTTGTTAAAGTTATATAAAATTTGGCTTCCTTTGGACATCAACAGGAAGTCGAAATTTTTCTTACGCTTTTATCTCGCAGAATGCACATCCTTTTAGTGTGCATGCTCAGAAATCTAATGGCCTTAGTTTAAATACTATGTGATGTTTTACAGTGAAACCTCTTCGAACGGCCACCCCTGAATAGCGGCCACCCCTCCTAACGGCCAATTTTTCGTGGCACGGACTTTTCGGCCCATAGACCTAATGTTAAAACAACCCCTCTGAACGGCCGCCGGGTGGGTTCGCCCATCCCATTTAACAAACGCATCGGTTACAGATTTACTTTTTAAACTGAAGAACGAACTTGAAAAATGGTTTCTTCCCGAGAAGGGTAAAAACTTAAAACAGTCACAAATTGTATCCTTTTTTTCAAAAAGGTAAAAAATTATTAAATAAAGTACTATTTTCTCTCTAGATAAGTCTCAAACTTCATTTTAAATAAGAAATATGTGTCATACATGTTTATATTATGTATTATAGCAATTATCTTGTAATTGTAACGAAAACCCTTTAGAGCGGCCACCCCCTCTGAATGGCCAATTTTTCTCGGAACGGAGGGGTGGCCACTCAAAGAGGTTTCACTGTATTTAAATTTAGAAAATTATTGGATGATCATAATAAGCTTGCAAGGTCATTCATTCAGAGTTATTGAGTCCGATTTCTACAGCAGGTATAGGACCTAGGAAGAACAAAACTATCACAATGCGTGTCTTTACGATCAGGCAAAGAAGCACTAAAAAGAGCAGAATTGTATTTCGGGGTGGAATTAAAAAAACCATTATGTAAAAAAAACCCATCTGTTTGACCGTAGTGATGACGAGCATTGAAAAATGGAATCCCAACGGACGTTAGACTTTTTCTAGTTGTTTCAAAGTACAGAAACTATTGACGACAAGGGAGAGGGCGTACCAAAAACGCTGCAGTGAAAAGCTATTTCTCTGTTTAAAAAATTAGATGTGAAGATATATTTATAATAGCTAATTCATATAATTATAAGTTTTCTCTTAAATTTAGTTTTACTTCACATTTGTATTAATCCTGATATTTTAAACATACTTTAATATAAATTCATTGAAATCTATGCTCATTTTATTTTGGGCGTTAACGGATTGATAAAAAAAATCATTATTTAATTAATAGTTACGAAACCTTCCTTATGTTTCGTAGTGCTACTGAGCGAAATTTGAAAAAAAAATTTATCGACTAGATTTCTCTGGAGTACAAAAAAATGGCGCTTCAGTTTTATTCATATAGACACTCGGCGTCGCTCGGGTTAAACATGTTTTTTAAGTATAACCACTTTCAAAACTTTAAACTAAATTATGCACTTTTTCGCTGCAGCCTCTTTCGTTGATTTTCTTTCGCCCTCTCTCGCGCGTTGTTTGGTCCCTCGACAAGCAGCTAAACCCCTCTCTTCTCTTTGTTTTTGTTTGAGCCATCTGGCACGAGTGTATCTGCACTTGAGATTGCATTTCCCCCTCAAAATCAGTTTTATGCTGACTGCAGTAATCTTTTCATGTTATTGTTTTTTCATGCCATAATTCAAGTACCAGCCCTGCTTTTTGTTCTTTGCGCTTTACCTGACAGAAAAACACCGCAGTGCTTTTTCTGCCTAGGTCCTCTCCCTTCGGTAAATACACGGGTTTCATTAAACTTTAAAGACCTTGCACACTCATCAGGATCATTTAAAAATTCCATCGCATAGAGAGAGTAATTAAACGAACATTATTTTATTGTTGTGCGTGTATGTTAAATTATGTGCATAGTATAAAATAAAAGCAGAAGTAAAATTTCTGCCTTTGTGTCCAAGAAAGCAATAATTTTACCATAACATTCAGTGTGGAAAATACACGAGAACGAAGGATGTGATAAAACAATAAAATGGATTTTAATTTAATTAAAACAATACAAAGTATTATTATAAATTGTGTTTAAAATGAACTTTGACATGTTTATTAAAATTTGAGATAACTTTGAATGGTAATGAAATTGTTAAGATTAAAACTTTTTTTAAGATGGTGTATAAAATCATTTTCGAACTATGTTTATTTCAGAAATTATTGGCGAAAAACTCAGAATAAAGTCAAAAATTGGTTTAATTTTGATTATTTAATTCAGTATCTTTTCTGAAAGATGAAAACAACGCATTTGACTTAGAAATGCATCATTAATGCCATGTGCAAATTTCATGCCTCTATTGTTCACAGTTTAGGAGGAGTTCTTGTGACAGAGAAACTGGCACTTTTTTTTTTTTCATATGATAGATTTTATTTGTTTACGCTATGAAAATAATTTTAATTCGCGAATTAATAGAAAATATGATCAACCTTATATGTAAATAAAGTATAACACAGGATAAAACAATAAAGATAGTATTTTTTCGAATATTTTCATCCCTCACACAGAACTTCATATAAAAGTAATCTATTGAAATGCAGAGATTGAAATATTTGAAAGACAATTTTTATGACAAGGCACAAGATTTCCATATCATGATGGTTTTAAAATGCGACAGCCGAAACGAAAAACAAAAGTTTCTATAGAAGATATTCTTTCCAAAACAGTTGCACTCATTTCTCATTCACTTAAAATATGGTTCGTAAAAGTTTTAAAACATGTATTAAATTCGCAAGCTATTATCTCGAGAAACCTTCAATAATCTGTTAATAAGAAGTTATATAAAATTGAAATAAAATTACTGTTAGAACCAGGAGACAATCGCAAATAGATGCCCGTCATCCATTACTGTGGCGCTGCTATAGGATACAAAGCTTAAACTTTTTCTTAACTGTTCAGATCCAAATAAAACCATTAAATCTCATTTATCGCGGTTATAGATTATTAGCTTAAAACCAGCAACAGAATGAACAACAGTCTTGCTCTAAGCTATAATGCTAATCAATAAATTTATCAAGCTTTTTCTTATTTAAAAATAGTGGTAAAAATAAAGAAAAGTTGAAACAGAATTAAGTATCTTTTATTACATTTATAAGAATACTATCACTGGTATGTAATTCACCTCAAAGGCGGCTAGAATAAGTGTCTGCGAGTCACGGAGTGGTTGCCCTCCACTTTTAGCGGAAAAAATGAAAATTTTCTTTCATTTTACTTGCTAAAAACTAGGATTTCTAAAATGAGCAATAGTTTCCAGTAAAACTAGATAATTTTGTAACTAAAATTTGAGTTCTGTTCTACATATATGTCTATTTTGTTTTCTTAGATGTCTATAAATTCTCTCCCCCTACTTTTGCCACTCATTCGCCGTTACTGGCTAAATTCAGAGACCAGTAATTTTATTTCCTTGCCTAAAGTTTTGTTTAATTAAATCTCTGTTCTGACATAATCTTCGGTAAGACACTGGTGAATGTGCTACTTAAATCATTGCTGAAAATATGTTTCAGATTATTAGCTTTTTCATTAGGAATCACGAAAAATAGGTCTATGTTGAGAACAGAAACTGGTTTTCGTCTATTCAGAGGCTTTGAGAAGTTCCAAATCTAATCAAAGAATTTTAAAAGTAAAAGACTTTCCTCAACCAGTAGTTACGTCGCTTTATCATGAGTGAAAGTGAAGTGTTTTTGAAGTGTTAAATAATATAATCCATAATCAGAAGGCTTAAACGACATTTTATTCGCCGCTTACTTCCGTTTCTCCGCGCTCTTCTCCATCCGTTGCCAACGCAACTTAAATAAAAGGTGGATCATTGATTTTAAAGTTGCCAGATAGTACAAAAGCACATGCAGGCAACCCATATAATAACACGATGGACACCTTCTCAAAATTTTCAACTTAAATTGGCAATGGTTTTGAAATTCTTTCTATTTTTTCTATATTATGAAAAATAAAAATCGTGAGCTATAAAATAATTGGAACCTCAGCTGGCGGTTTTCTGTGACTGGAAAAAGGGTCAAGGATTTCCTTTCGACTCCTGATCATGAGCTCTAAATAAATATTTGGTTTGATTAGTTGCATGACTTTGTCCATTTGTAGTTTCCTTGCATCGTTTTAATATTTCTTCTACTCCATTATGTTAATGTGGTATCATTGGTAATGTCGACCATTATAATTTTGAATGTACACTTACGGCGGATTTCCATTTAACAAAGCCTTCATTCTCTACTAATAATAAAGGAGAATGTGTGTGTGTCTGTTTCTTGGTTCTCTGCAGGGCAGACCGCTGTACCTAGATCTACTTTATTTGGCACAAACATACTTTAAAGGGTGGGAATATGCACCACTGAGCCCGTTTTATGAACTTTTTATTAAAATTTTAATCAGTTAAAAATTAGGCGAAATTTCTGCATTTTTCATTAATAACTTTGGAATATATTGCAGCACAAAAGATATTTTTGCACCATCTCAGAGTACTAAAAATTACCTTCTCAAAGATATACAATTTTTTCTCCAATTTTAATAATTTTTTAAATATAATTTTGTCATAATTTACAACAAAACATTTCGTTGCTGCAACGCAATTAAAACCGTTTTGTTTGTTTAAACATATATTTAATTGCATATTTCTCTTTCATTGTAGAAATCTGGGGTAATATCGTAATACATTTTTCAATCATATTTTATTTCAGCAAAAATATTTGGAATCCGCAAACAAAACTCTGAGATATTGCGTATATTGCGAAATTTTTCCTGTAAGCTGAATGATTATGGTTACTATGTTTCCATTTTTTTTCAGCATGTTTTAATCCAGCTAGCATGCCGCTGGCCATAAAATGTTCTGCACCCTTTTAATGTTGAAATCGAATGCATATTTTGCAAGTGGAATATGAAAGTGAAGATGGCGCTGACAACGTGCGATTAGATGTTATATGACATGATCAGTTATTTTACTCCAAACATATTCGTCACATCAGCGGGAGGAAGTATTGCCCCGCACGTATGATTTTACGTACAAAGAGCCACATACACGGCGGATGTTCAGTGGAATCGGTTTTCGAAGCTGGAACCCTCGGCTCGATGTCGAAACCCTAGCACTAGGCAAAAACTATACAGGGAGTTTGAAAATTTAGAAACAATCTGGCTTAATAGCAGCAGAGAATCTGTCTTCTGATATCTTGTTTTAATTCTAATCCTACTGCCAAAAGATAACCTATCTATAATTTTTGCTTTAGATATCTAGAACAAAACTATTACTAAACCAACCGAAATTCCTTGTTTCTCCCACACCAGAATACCTAAAGAAAGAGATAAATGTCCTACATTACGTCACCTATTATTAAACTAGAAAATCACCCGTCATGGTTTGACGGATGAAAATTGCATCTTCATTCGAGAGATTTGCCGTCAAATTTGATATGTTCATATAGTTAAATATCGAGAGAAATGTTTAACATTGATTTAAAACAAATAAAATAAACATATGTTCTATGACAGGAAATTCTTTTTTTTTATTTACATATTATTTACATATTTCTGAATTCAGAAAACCTCTTGGTAAACAACATTCCGTGTGAAGTATTTTTCGTTGTTTAACAATTTTCCTTGTACTTCAGATGTCTTTGTGTAAATTTTAACGTGATTGGGGTTCCTAGACCTTGAAAGTTCAATATAGAGCAGGCAGGCTCATCGAAGTAAACTCCAACCTGATCGAAAGTTTGTTCCTGCGATTTGTTGATAGTCATCGCGTAAGCTGGAATTAACGGGAACTGGCGGCGCTTGAGGACGAATGGTAGATTCACGGCACTGGGAGCTAATTCAATTCTTGTTAAGAAAACAACGCCGCCAGGATTACATTCAGATAAAATTTTCGCACTTATGAAATTTTCATGGAGACCAATAATTGATAAGCGAGTGCCGTTACAAAAGTCCTTGTTTGGGATTTAAATTTCTGAGCAACATGACGATTACTCCTTTCTTAAGCATCAATGCGTGGGGTGGCATGCCTGCTGGAGTTAAATCATGCAGAAATTTAGGTGTATATAGTTTTGCAGGTCGTTCTGATTTTCGGATATTATTGAATCGGAGCTGTAAAAGGTATGAGGCTCATCCTGTAGTTTTGCGATGATTGACCGATTCATTTCCAGTGTCTTCTTGCTGGTTGGAGCTAAAATGACACGCTCTGCTAGTTGTTCGACTTCCATGTCGTTCAAGTTTTCGCTGTAAATGGCTTCAGTCAGGTTTTCTTCTACTACCATTTGCTGAGGTATTTCGATGGAATCGCACGGTAATCCTGAAATTTCAGGAAGATTGCCTGATCCAATGTTCAATAGCCAAATGCTGTGCTCTGTTTGTCCAGCGCAGCGACTATTTGTTGTCAGTGACAGGTGAGTGAACTTGCTCCAAAGCAGGCTTGATTTTATTCAACTTTCGATGACAACTGCTCGTGTACCTCTTGGAACAACTGTAAGTGTCTGTCTGAAGTCGCCTCCAATTATTATAACTTTGCCTCCGAAAGGCTTATCGTTATTCATGAAATCTCGCAAAAGAGAGTCAATACAACGAAGACCGTCTTTTGTGAGCATCGTAATTTCATCAACAATGATGAACACTGCTTGACACAGTTTATCTGCTTCCGGAGATGTTGATCTCATTGACGAATTAAAAAATAAAAAATTGTTGTGGCACGAGAAAATTTTAAAAAATAATAAGACTAGAATGGCAACTCCACAGTTTTTTTTGTTTTTTTGTCCTGTGAACGTTGTCTGGGAACGCTGAAAAATAGATGTTTTGAGAATACAATACTAATTAACTAGTGAAATGCTTTTGCAAAAAGACTGTAAATATTTCATGTTTGAAAAAATGAGTTCTTTTATGTAAGTTGAGAATAAATGTGTTGTTTGGAAAAGGGAGGCGTCATCGTACTTATTCTAATGCTTTTGAATACAATGCAATGCATTTTCAGAAATCCTTATTAAAATAATATGCTTATAGAGGCATGGTGAAATTTCATTTTGTACTTTAATAATTACGAAGAATGCTTTTAATATTTTCCCGAAATGCCCATTGTTACATCTAACTCATTAAGTTAGATGCAACGAATCTGCTTCTGTGGAGGTGGAGTCTGGAGCATGCGCAGTCCTCCTACATCGTCCTTTAAAAGACGACATTGTGGGTGTTTCCTGTTTCTTAGACGTGTTACGTTGTTCGGGTTTTAGTCCAGTCAACAAAGATTAAAGATCGACGAATAGAAAAAAATGGTGTAGTTTCAAATTCGGCACAGTTGTTGGAGAGAGTGTCCTAAGAGATATACTAAAAGTCCCCGCTGATGGAGGGTGCGTTATTACATTAAATTTCCTACAAAAATAATACTACATTTGTTTACAGGATTAATAGTTTAGAATATTATAGCAGTTTGAAAAAGTACATAATTACAATAAGTGGTTGAAAATATTAGTTTTATTTTTATGAAAGAAAGTTTTTATTTCGAAATGGCGGAGCTATCTATTAATATATATATATATATATATAAACTTACATTAAAATATGCATAACCCATTTTCGCAATTGCTCATAATTAAATTTCACCAGGTTTTTCTAGTATTTGATCAAGTTCGAACTCTGCCTCTTCTTCTAGAGGTGCACCATTGGTACATTAAAGGTGCCAAAACAGAAACACATTGCTAAACGTGTGTTGCTCCGCCGATCCTTTGGTTGAAGGAATCGAGGAAAGATCAGCTTTGATCTTGGTTGATGACTTGAGTAATGCTGCATATCTACGGTTATTCAAATTATGTTCATCAGAAGGATCTTTGTATATGGCTAGGAACATCTTCTCACCGGCTTGTGATATAGCATCTGGTGTTGATGAGGGGTTTCAGAGCATGTCAGCAAAGTTTTTCATCTGGCTCACTTGATTTTTGAACAATTTAACTATATAACTTTGCTTTTTCTGCGTCGAATACTAAAATTATCATTTTAACTTGTACACTAAGGTGGATCGAAAAGTGTAGGAAAAAAATTTGTTGGGAAAGTTGTTGGTATTAGTTTAGAATATTAGTATTATATACTATATAGTATTACAAAGTATGTTAGTTTATATCATTTTTTTTAATTGAAATCCATTTATATCTTTCGATGCCCCAAGCGCCCAAAAATAGTTAAAAATTGAAATTTTAATGAAAATTTACAAATTTCATTCCTCCAAATTACTTTTGTCGCGAGGTGGGAAAGTTGTGTCTAAGGTAAATAAGTTTAAATAAATTTTTTTATTGAAATCCATTCATACCTCCAGTACCCCAATAGTAGTTAAAAACGAAAGTGATTGGAAATTTATGAAAAAATATTTTCAAAATTCCGTTTAGCACCGGCTAAAGAAGTTATTTTTTTTGGGGCGTTTTACGTTTTCTTATCATTATTCAAATTCATTCATATCTAGTGGTGGCCCAAGCGCCCCAAAAATAGTTAAAAATTGATGCTTTTACGATTTTGACTCATTCAATAAACAAGGGAGGGAGGAATAAAATTTCGCTTTTGTAAAAGTTTCCCCTGTAGCTATGTGTTTTTGTTTAAGAAAAGTCGAGATTGTGGCGTAGTTTGTCTTTGAAACTAAGTAAAATTATGTTATATTGTAAAAAGAAGAAAAGGTAGTTGTGGGTCCCTAAATAATTTTATGCAAACAAAAATAAAGTTATTCATTTAATAATAAAAAAATTAATAATTTCCATTCTCTCCTATACGTTTTCTCCAGTGAAAACTTTTTTTAACGCATTTTTTATTTTTAATTTAAAATTTGCATAAAAATCGTTTTTTGTTTGCAAATATTTAAGTGCCTTGGGGCACCGGAAGAAAATAAAGAAAATTGAAAAAATTTTGCATGTATGCTAATACACTTGAAATACAACTTTTACACTCTACACCGATTATTCTATCCTCACTTTGAATTTTGGATCCACCCTTTTGTGACCTCAATTATTTCTTATAAATTAAAATATTTCATTATTGCATATTTAATTATTCTGTACCGAAATCATACACCGTACTATCTTTTCTCAATTTTGCTTATTAATGTTGGATTGTTATTACCAAAAGATTTAATTTCATAGATTTTAAGCGCTATGTAACTTTTTTAACTACAATATTGTGCCTGCAATTACACATCTAAGAAACATTTAAATTCAGAAATAATAAATTTGCGATCATTATATAGTCTCATCTATATTACAAGCATAGAGAATCAGTAGATAATTATATTTTTTTAAAAAAGAGTATAATTATAATTTGAATAACCACCAAAAGTACTGATAATATTTTAAATTATCTTAATTATCAATTGTTTTATGCATTTAAAAAAAGAATAATATCAAACAACTTGCTTCATTATTAGATTAGCAGAATTATTTATACACTTTAAGAGAGATATTTTGTGGAAGTTGTTCTGTTAGAAAGCACTGTATATAAAATACTGAACGTTGGAACAGAAATATTCATCCCGTCCTTATATACAGTCTGCAGCTTTAAGATTCCCGAAAATATGACTCTTATTTTACGTAAATAGCATTCGATAATTTTTGTCAAAAATAATATAGCATATTTCCGGGAAAAGAAATACTAGGAAAACATCGCTTATTTACTGGATTTGGAATATTTTTAATTTTTCCATTACTTTCTTACAATCCGCAATGCAAATAATGTGTTTTATGATTTACTGGATCATTCTTCTTGCAATTCTTTTATTTTACGTTGACAAATAATATCCAAAAAAATTAAAAATTGAGATTCAAAAAGAATTGAAACTTTATTATTATAGCGATTAAAGTAAGAAACGGGATTTAAATAAATTCAGTAGGGTTTTCGGAAACATACGTCAAGCAAACAAATTTCATTTTCTATAGTTGTTTTCTTTTTAATTAACTAATAACATTGGTTTTTCCTTTTCGATCTTTAAAGCACTTTAAACCCTTTGGGTAAGTGGGCCAACGTGGATTTAATAAAAATATCTAATTGGTAGTTTGAAGAATATAGATAGAAATTGCATTGTTAAATTTATTTCTTTACCATTTAGAAAATACAAAGCAGAATAGGAAACGACTGCAGATGATATCAATAACATTAAAAATATAAAAGCTCATAGAACGAAAGATATACATTTCTCCTGTTAATTAATTGTCGTGCATAATATTCGAAACTACAGTAATAAAACCTGTTTCTAATTGATAGTTTATGTCCGGTGGAAGTTTAATGTTTGCAGATACTCCCAGAAGAACGATTTTTCCTGTGATGAGAAAGGCTATATCTCCGAAACATTTCAAACCAGCTGTATACCCGGTGTTGCTCGGTCTTTTTAGTATGAAAACTTTGTGGAAAACAGGAAACTAAAAGCACAATGATCTATATTTTCACTTTTGGAAAATTAAAAATAATTCCCGGACTGTTATCCGACTTACAAACCTCGCCAAAAAGCCACTTATTAACGATAGGAGTCTCTACTAGCTGTTCCACAACAAATACGAATTCACTATCAAGTTTGGATTTCTATAGGTTATAAACTCTTTTTGCGATTCACTTTTAGTTATATAAATGCTTCATAGTTTTTCTGATCAAAATCTGATGAAAAAACCTCTTCGATAGTTCGTATTTCTATATCTTACATATTATTTATGCATTTCACTTTTATGCATGATTGCTTAGCGTTCAAAGTGTGTCAGCAAATCTTGAGTCACAGTATTTAATTAACCCATCAATGCCCAGCATCTAAAACTATTACATTTATACTTCTGTGGTTAATCCGATCGCATTCCTTTTTTCATTTTTTGATTTGTATAGAAAATCCATAGGTGCGCCCAAACTAAAAAGCAATTTTCAACAGTCATTTGACCACCAGCGAGCCAGATTTTGAAGCTAAAATGTTGTCATTTTGCCTTTTTTTTATTTTACCTTGAATTAATTTTTGACGTAATGCAAGGAAATAGAAATCAATCCTAGTTTTCTGATATTTTACTGTATTTTTAAAAAATTTTAACATTTATGGAAAAAAATTTCAAAATGGATTTCTAACTTTTTTTATTTTTGATATTACGGTGAATACAGAAGTCTCGTCATATTACCGTTTTCTTATTGCCATGCTCGAAGTTCCATGACAGAAAAACATCGCACAGTATTCTTCTTATCCTCTCCAGGTCTTATTAAATTGAAATGAATACTCATTCGAATCATTTAAAAATTTGAGAAAATTAAATGTAACATCGCCTAGAGACAGCAATTAAAGTAACATCATTTTATTGCTGTGCGTGCGTATTAAATGATGTGCATGGCACGAAATTGAAGCGGAAGTAAAAATTCTGCCTTTCTGTTCAAGTCCAAGGAAGCAAGATTTTTATCACAACAAACAATGGCAAAAACACGTGATTGAAGGATTTGATGAAACAATAAACTGGATTTGAATTTAATTACAAAAATGCAAAGTATATTTAGAAATTGTGTTTAAGATGAACTTTGAAATGTGTATTAAAATTGTGAACAACATTGAATGGCAATGAAATCGGTGTCATTAAGAAGATAATTTTTTAAGATGGAATATAAGTAATTTCCTTGGGAAGTTTATCTCGGAAGTTTTTGGCAAAAGCTTCGGGAAAAAAAGCCGAAAATTTGATTTATTTTTCTTATTTAATTAAATATCTCAATTAAATAATTTTGAAAGATAAAAACAGCGCATTTGACATAAAAATGCACCCTGGCATGGCATGTTCAAATTTTATTTAAAAAATAATACTCGTTCAATAAAAGAATCTGTCGAAATGCAGGGATTGAAAAATTTAAAAGAATGTATTTATGACAAGGCAGATGATTTTCATAGGATGATAGTTTCAAAATGGCACATTCAAACCGAAAATAAAAGTTGTATATTTTACTCAAAAATATATTCTTTTTTCATATCAGTTAAACACATTTCTCATTCATTTAAAATATAGTTCATTACAGCTTTAGAACATGTATAAAATTTGCAAGTTCTAATTTCGTGGAACCTTGAATAATCTTTTCATAGGAATTATCTCGAAAAGAAGTGAAAGAACTGTTACGATTTGTAACCGCGATCCATACATACCCTGCATGTGGCGCTGCAGCCGTTTACTAAGCCTGGAACAGTTTCAGATATGAAATGAGCGATTAAATATTAATCTTGGTTATTTATGTCGCTCTTAAATTTAATAACAGCAATTAATATATAGCTTTTTCTTACTTCCAAATAACCTACCGATCAAAAAAATTCAATCAATATTTAAAAAACATTTTTCTCTTTTAAATTAGTGGTAATTGAAGTAGTACATTAAAATCAGAATTAACCGTCTTTTCATTACATTTTATCAAAATAACATTACTATTTTGAAATTCACAAAAAAGGCTGCTAAAATAAGTGGCGTCTAATAAAAGGGCGATCGCCTTTCGCTTTTTATGGAAAAAATTAAATGTTATTTTATTTTAGCTGCCGGAAACTTGAAATTATAAAAATGAAATATTGTCCGATATAGCTAGATGGTTATACAACTAACTTTATAATTTTTTTTCTCCTATACTATTCTTTGGAGTCTATGAATTTTTCTCCCCTCACATTTGACACACAATCTTCGCCACTGGCTAAATTCGGCGACAAATAATTTTCCTACCTTATCTAATTTTTTTTTTAATTTCATCTTTTGTTTAAACAGAAACTCTTATGAAAGAAGAGAATCATTTTTAAAATGGATATAAATTTGAAAGAGCTAATATTTTACTATAAAATACTGATGCATTAATAATATACCAATAAGAATTTTTTCAAGACATAATAATAAATATTTTCATAAATATTTGAGCTAATAATTTTTTTCACAATGAACTTAAAGAATAAATATGAAATTTTACATCAGTATATAAAATTGTATATTTTATATGCTTATAAAATACAATTTTATTGTAGCGATTATTTGTAAGGTGAGTCAATAACGGCATTAAAACATGTTAGTATAACGCACATAGACATTGCATGCGCAAATCCCAAATCTGTCTATAACGTTACATTCTCTAGGTACCTGCAATTTCGTTATAGAGAGGTTTTACTGCACCCAATTTCATTTATCTGAGTCAGTGCATTTAAGAGTTATCGTGTTCACATACAATCGAATATATAGACTGAAAGACAGTCAGCCCGTTGACAGATTTGGTCCAAGCATTGACACAGATCTGCAATTCTGGTGATAAAACTGTGTAATAAATTTCAACCACCTATCTAATTAAGTTTTTGAGATACCGTGTTCACACGGTTACACACAGACAATCCATGGGCGAATTTCGGCCAAACGTTTATAGAAATCTAGACATTTTGTGTAGAGACCACATATAAAATTTCATCTATCTAGCTCAAACCGTTTTTGAGTTACCGTGTTCACAGACAGACAGACATAATTCTAAAAATGTGGGGGGCTTTTTTATGTCAAGGAGGTCTGAAACGTGGAGAATCAAAAAAATCTCGAGTTCGAGTTTTGACGATTACAATACTTTCTCTTTGTATGCTTCGTATACGATAAAGTAAAAATGCGCTCACACATAAATACATCCTTGAAAATTCTTTCTGCAATTTTTTTTTATTTAAGAATCGTTACACACAGAAAGTAACACTCCGCAGGGCAGATCGTTGAACCTATAGCCACCAAATTCGAGCTATAATTTTGAGGATGGGATGTGTAATTCAAAATGATTTTACGAAATTTTCATTATTATTACATTTTAATTAAAAATTAAGCGAAATTTTGATGTTTTCAAGCCATAATATTTGGTTCGTTTTGGTTTGTTTATATTTTGAAGTTCCGAAAAATTATAGCTCAAGAATTATTTCTAAAAATTAAAAAAAAATACCTTTTCAGAAATACTTATTTTATTTCCAAGTAATTTTTTCTTTAATTTTTATCAAGGTTTTCGAAATTAATTTTAAGCACAATTTCTAATAATGCTTTTACTTTTGTGCTCGTATTCTGACCCTTTTTACTGTGTAACCAATTTTTTCAATATTTTGGTTACTGCAAAAATAGCATTATCACTAATATATTTTTTTAATTTCGTCCATTTTAAAGACTACTGTTCTTTCCTATAGTACAATAGGATATATTCATTCAGTTTCCATAAATTACGAGAAGGCAACTGCTGATGAAATCAAGACAATTGATCAAGATCGTTGCCCACTAAATGCATCGGCTGATGAAATCAAGACATTTGATCAAGAAGTTGCCCATTAAATTATAAAACAATTGTATTCTGATGAATATTAACGAAACTGTAGTCAGAGGCGATTAACAAATATTGAGGTTATAGGTTAAAATTACTTTTCCCAAGTACAAGATTTCACATGCGAGGAAAGGTCTATGTGATTTACGGAAGTTCAATGTTAGTCAAGGAGCACCTATTTCCCAAAAAAAGATAATCATTACGCCCGAAGACCTCTTCATCTCCCCCCCTCTGTCAAAGTATAATATTCATTTAAATGTTGCTGTCGTTAAATGCGCATCTTTTTAGAGAAACGAGATGCAGCAAAGTCTATTAAAATTTAGAGTTAAACAAATTATAAAAATGTATTTAATTTTAAAATTGGTAAAATTTACGTCCATAATTTATTTCATACTCGAGTGAATGGAATTCTCGGAAATTTTAACATACTTGCCTACTTCGAAGAAGAAAAAAACCGCAAATAAGAATTCAAAGTTTTGTATTGCATCTTTTCTTTTCAAAGGTAATTCCTCTGATTGGAACAAATCATTAACTCGGCCTCTCTTTGAATTGCATATTATTTTTACTATTAATACACCGGGAGGGAACCGGCCAGATAAATTTTACGGTTACACAAATCTCTCTCGGCGTAAAGAAGAATTACAGCTTTGAGGGGATAAAAATATATAAAAGCAACAACAATAATTATCACACTAAGCACACTGAAAAGGGCTGCAGTGAATGTCTTAATGGCTGGCGGACGCGAGAATAATCTTCCTGAATCAATGGTGAGATAATGCCTTCTATGTCGCCTCAATCTCGCCTACAAGTCAGCATGGAGCAACTCTAGTAATAATATTAAGCCTCTTCCCAGTGATTACAATCGGGGCCTGCTCCAGGAAGGTAACTAGAATTCTAATAGGTGTGACTATAATGGCGGATCACTGAATAAATAATTCTATTCGGGATAGTATTAGGAAGGGAGTAAACTGAATTATTTGATCTTAACGTTGTGCGTATTATTAAACTTTACCTAAAAGCAGTGGCGACTCGTTCTTTAGGTCTGAAGAATTGCAGAACTCACTAAAATTATTTTAAAAATTCGTATTTTTCGTTTATATACTTATGTGCTTACTTCTCCACTCTGAGAGTTCGATTATCAACGAAAAAAGATAAAAGAAGACAGAAAATGAATGAAAAAGTAAGACAGACACAGGATGCACACCAAATAGTACTAAAATTCTCTCATTGCTTACAACTAAGTGATACATTTGGTGAAGACAAATAGCTATTCTTTCAATTTTAGAACTTAGCCAGAACTGGATTTTTCAGATGCTTCTGTTTTGCGATAGGCCAACTAATATTCTTATTTTCCCCCCTTCAATTTCACCCTTGATTCGCCTTCGAGCTCTTGATTATTTTTTTTCTTTCGCAGTTTTCAGGTTTCGGATTCACTTTCATGTTGCCTCAACATGAACTTGGCCTGATAATTTCATATTCGATTTCTATTGTTAAGAGTCACTCATCGAAAGAAAAGGACTGTAATTTCCTAAAATACAATTCAGTTAATTACAACTACAAGTTTCGACTATTTGAAGGTAAAGCTATTTTTTTAAAAGTGCATTTCAATTGTATTCTGGTAATATTTTTATAGCACTGCTTGTTTCTGGGAAGATGAGCCTCACTGCGGATATTTTTTGAAAGTTCACAAGATGAACTATTTTTGTAAACACTTCAATTAATGTATTATTTCACTACTTTTTAGCTTTAATACGTGTTAACAAATACATTGTTATTTCCTATTTCCACCATTTAAATAATTTTTTGAAATATGTACATTATCCTTAAAATGTACATCGAAAGACTGGATCAAATAGCAATGATAGATATGGTACAGTGGTCTAAGTAAATAGCATAATCTTCTTGTATCTCTGTTACTTTTGCAGACAGAAGCGTGTAACATTATATGTGAATAGATGAATGTAAAAGAAATATTTTACTAATTGACATTTTTGCTCTATGGGAGCGCATAAAAATTTAATTTTTGTAACTTTTTACTATCAATCCCCTTGGATATCAAAGTATTTTCATACAAATTCTTACCTTATTTGATGAAATTTTGCAATTGGAAGTATATGTATAGGATCATATTTAAAGAAATAGACGGTTGTTCCACATTTTGTTACACAATGCATATGCATACATAAGATAAAACTTTTGCATGCAAACTTTATTTGGACATTTTCTTTGGTTCTATGCGTCAAAGAATTAGTCGAATATTTTTGAAAATTCCAAAATCGTTACAACTTTGATAAGAGTTTGTAATCATAATATTGCAGTAAAATATGTAGTATTGGTCTTCATCCAACGCAAAATTTTATGCTCTACAACTTTTATGATACCATTTTTAGGATGGAATGTGAACGCTTAATGAAGTGATTCAAGCAAAAAAAGCCTTAGCTAAATTATTTCCTAAATAAACTCCCTGGCCACTGGTCTATTCATTTGAATTTTTAAGTCAAATGTGCCGTTAATTATAAATGTTCATCTCTCCTAAATCTGTTTGCCATCTTAACTGGAATTATCTAGTATAAAATTATATTGAAGTTAAAGAGCTTTCTTTCATAAAGACAAGAGCAAAAAGAATTTCAAGTGTAATTATTTTTTTTTATTATTATTATTAGTCAAACGTAACTTTCTACAGCAGAATTTTTAATTAACGGAATTTTGCCATTTCGTAATATAAGATTCTTAGGTTAAAAATTCCCCAAAATATCACGATATAGAAAAAATAATACTCACTCAAAAAACTCTTAAACTTGACAGTTATTCCATTACTTAGAATTGCCCATATTGTGAACGCTCCCGTGGTAACGTTATCAAATCATTCGCTCAAATAACCTTTCATTCAATGACCCGATAGTAACGCTGTTACAAATATCCGGACTTCTTCTATCGCTTTGTTTTATTTTAAAATTGCAGTGACTTATTTGGTTTTACCAATTACTTATTGCATGTGTATTAGTCGGATGTCTGAAACTAATTTGTACAAATATAATTTGAACTATAGAAATTAATTTCCATAGATTCACAGTTGCATCATGTTCAATTATTATTTTTTATATACAGGGTGTCTACTCTTATAGTGACACAATAGTTTAATTCTAAACCATTAGAGATAGGTATATAGTTTCAACTGGAAAAATGTTTTAAATAACGGGAAGAATTATAATATATTTTCTGAGTAAATAAATAATTCCCTTAAAAAGATGCGAAATCTAATTTTTTATACATTCCCCCGGTCCTATCAATCATATTTAGTAAAATATTCTTGACACTTTAACAATTTTTAAAAAAAAGTACCACACTTCTGCAACTAAAACTCACCTAATTATGGAGAATCAAATATCGCTGACCTAGACCGCTTTAGGCCATTTTAATAGCCGTCTTGAAGACGAGCCACCAATCAATGAGCAACACTTTCTCGGCGAGGCTGTTGATTGGTTAAAAATCATAAAATTCAAAGCTCGCTCAATTTTATTGGCAAAAGAGTGGAACTTTTTTGTTTAAAATATTAGTGCGTGAAAAATATTTTACTGAATATCATTGATATGATCGGGGGATCGTATAAAACGTTAGAATTAATAGCTATTTCAGATGTATAGTTGTTGACTCAAATACATCCACCACTCATATGGCTTCATTGCAAAGAAACTGGTGAACAAATGGAGATCGAATCTTTATAATTAGTTTTTCTATAAACTTTGGATTAATCCTCTATCAAATTATTGGTTTTTGTATTCTACATTCTAAAAAGAAAATTTATTCAAACGTAATTTAGCTAGGTGGCCATTCAGAATCAAATGACTTACAAAATATTTTATCTGAGTATTGCACGATTAAGTTTTCCTCTCTCGTCTACAAAACGAAAGCTTTCTAAATGTCAAAAAATTCGACCTTGAGATTTTGATGAATCCCCATGTTTTAGACATCCACAAGTCCGAGAAATAAAATTGAGAATGACTTATCTCTGTCTATACGTCAACACGGTAAATCAAAAACGGTTTCAGACAGACGGATGACATTTAGTATGAGATCCTTACACAAAATTCCTAGACTTCTGTCGTACTTTAGGTTTAATCCGTACTGGGGAAATTTGTCCGTGTTCATGTGAACATGATAACTTAAATAGCTAGATAGATAACATTTGATCCTAAACATTGTTGATCCATATGAAATTTTTGACCGATTCTGCCAACGGGTTAACTGTCCGCAGGCCTGTATATTCTCATGCATGTGAGCACAATAACTCCAAAACGCAATTACTTGGGTAAATGATATTTGGTATGTGGTCTTCTAATCTAAACTGTAGATCTTAATCAGATTTTAGTTTCAATCGGTGGAGAAAAAGACATTCAAAAGCTATATTTACTTTTCTTGGCCATTACGCGCCCTTATTTTTATTGGCGTCCGCTTGGATTATTTTGCTCCCACTTTCATTGTTTCGTTACCGTCTTGCCATGGTTTCTGAGGGCAAGATGAAAATCAGTATTCGTGGCGGTCCGAGTTTGACGAAGATCTGCATTTTTTATGGCGTGGAACACCTTTGCTGACTGAGTTTGCGAGAAAGTCTAGTGTAGACCACTTCCGCCGGTTATTTCTTTTGCTTTGAATTGGCCAAGGAAATGCTAATGTAAAGATAATCCATTAAATGTATTAGTATTTCCCCATTTCACTTTCCTGCTTTCTAAGTAAACCTACATATTCTATTTCCGCCTGCTTATGTTACACGCATTGAGTGACCAATGAGGCTACACCCGTATGCCATAAAAGAAAACTTTGACCAGCTAGGTATTTGGAAAATATTCATGATCTGACCTCCACAGATATTAATATGGGCGCTGAGTGCCATGTAAAAATCGCGGAGCGAAAAACATCCTGTACGAAAAGTGTTGTTCTACTATTTCGAATGCCTTCTATATGTACGTTTTTTAAGAATAAATGGCGGAAATTAAATTTAACGTAACGTTTTAAGTCAATTATTATGCAAGAAAGCGTTCTTCTTTATTGCTGAATGACAAAATCTAAATCGCATTTTGTAATCTACTAATACACTTGCTTAAAATTTCTGATTAAAAAAGGTTCGTACTGAGAAGAAGTCTCAGGCACTGGTACTCAACGAACCATATAATTCAGCTCATGAGGAAGAAGCAGCTATTCATCAGATAGCATTCAATCATCGAACGAAATTTTTCCGAAAACAAAAAAACGCACCACTTTAAAAATAAAATATTTTATCGCATTTCATAAAGGACACCAAATCTTAATCAGCTTATATTTTGGGAGTTATACGCTGATGGCAGATTCCTATTAATAAGAATTAAAGATATGTTGAAGTAGCATTAAAGAGACATGTAGCTTTTCAAAACGACTGTTTCCTAAAGCAGAAATTAGCCATGAATGAGGAAAAACAGAAGATGTATCCTTTGCTCAATATAAGAAAAAAGCTTAAACACATTACATGGTCTCATCAAGCAAAATACATTGGTGTCATGCTAAATTTAAATTAACATGGAAAAGTAATTCACTGATATAAAAAAATTTCTTGCTGCCTCCAGAAAAAATCATCCCCTACAAGAATGAAATTAAGATTTAAATAGAAAAAATAAGTTTCTCATCGATTCCGTGTCCAGTAATAATCTGAGCCTACTCTTTTTCTGACTTTGCAGATATATCTAATTTAAATATCTTACAAAAACTTGAAAATAGTATTGTTGGACAAATCTGTAAATCAAGATTATATATGCGAAACGACGATAATAGAGCCGCTATTGATTTAAACCCATCTTAGAAATCATTAAAAAATAGAAATAAAATTTTACAATGAATTACAATACATAAATAGTGATGCAATTAAACAAATGGAAAGATACTCTCCTGATTCCAAAGGCCGAGGAATATCCTTCTCTAATCCCATTTTTTCATTATTTACAACTCGAACCTACCACTGCTAAATAGCCCTAAGCCAGCTGCTGCGATTTTTTTCTTTTTATTGGTATTCGCAATTTTAAATTAAAAAATTAACTCCGTTACCAAACAAGAAAAGAACAAATTTCGCTTTCCAGAGCCTCCCAACCGCCCTATCGGCGCCCCACGAAAGTTGAAATGAAGAAGAAAAGTGGTAGTGAAAGAAACGCAAACGAGTATTTGTTCCCCTCCTCATCAACCATGGAAAGGAAAATTCTCGGCAAAATCCATTCCGGACAATAACATCAATATTGGAGATTAATCCCTCTTTAGAGGCTCCACTGAAGAACCTGACATAAAAATAATACTAATTTGTTTACCAGCCTGGATATAAAAACCCAAACCTTATATCAAAGCATCCAACTCCGGAATTGTAAAGTTGTTGACGTAATCTAAATTAAAAATTTAAATACAAAATTCTAGTATTAAAAAAGTGGTAGAGCTTCTAAAAATACATCTGTGGACAATTACACGCTCGCTTTATTAGACTTTCTTCAACTATCTTTGAAAAATGAATACAGATTTTCTTGAAGATGATGAACTTCAAATTCCAGGTAATCTTGCCGGTGCCTCCAAATATTTGATGCGTTTTAATTACGTTGTGGTCGTTTTATGAAATTTACTATGAAGTGGTGTTATGAAAAATAACGATTGCTTTATTTGCTGGAATATTCTGTAAGTGGTGATTTGCCTGTAAATTATCCAAGGAGGAAATATTGCTTGTTCTAAAGATAATATATCACTAATATAATTTGCACATAAATGTTATACCATTGCAGAATTATCTATATCCTGGAATGCAGAAACAACGCGACACGTTCTCAGTTGAATTAATAGATCCTGTATGATGCAAGATTCAGAATATAAATTTGTGTGACAAGATGTTCCTTACAATACGCTCTGATGGGCCGTATACCAGCAGAATGATTTATAATAATAAGAAAAAAAGTGAGCAAAACACCGTAGCGGCCATTAAACCACCTGTTATATGTACAGGGTGATTATAATTAAAGTTGCATCTTCAAACGGCTGTGAAAAAGAACCACTGTTCAGAATGACCTGATATTTCATCTGAATATACGTGAAGCAATGGGAATTTGTGTTGTGAAAGAAAAAAAATAGTTCAAAAGTTGACCGATAGAAGGCGCTGTTCTTGTGAAAAAATGATAAAAAATGATTGCTTTAAAAGATATGCTAATTAAAAGACTTGGCATGCGCACCGCACATTACACTTGTGATAAAAAGGCTGGGAAAATGCATTCTGCGTCTGAGAAGGTAGTCGTGACTCTATCATTGAAGGATTGGGCTCTGCTTGAGAAGCTTTTTTACAATACGGATACAATTATAAGAACGGTAACTGAGCGGGAATTGCATTAAAGAAATTCTGGACATTAATGGGTTTAAGAAGCGGCTCTGGTCCGAAGACTGCATTCGGTATGAAGAATATGATTGATAAATTCGAAGAGTCGGGTTCATTTTTGACGTGAAATGTGGCAGAGGGAGGAAAGCAATTACTTCGACCTCAGTGGAGGATGTGGCTAACAGCATTACAGGAAACGTCAAGCAGTGCTTTGGGAACATGTAGTGCACGGCAAATTTCACGAACTTTAGACATAACTGCCAGCACGGTTCGTAAAATTTTACGAAACATCCTGCAATGCTATCCATTCAGAATTACGCATGGAGTTGGTTCCTGCTAACCTGCCAAAATGAGAAGCTTTCGCCCTGCAATTTCTTTCTCGAATAGAAGTGGACAATGCATGGCCATGGAACATTTCGTGGACAGGCGAAGCCCATTTCCATCTCCAATATTCTGTCAATACTCAAAATTACAAAATATGGTCAAGAGAGAATCCGTTCCAAATCCAACCATTGCCTCTTCATGCTCAAAAGGTCACTGTCTGGTGCGGGTTTATGGAAGCATTTATCGTTGGCCCTTTCTTTTTCGAGGAGATTGGTCCTTCGGGTCCTGTAACCTGTACAGTCAATAGGACACGCTATGAATGTCTTGTGAGAAACCAGCTCCTTCCAGCACTGCAACAGCGCGGATGTGTGGATAGCAGAACTTTTAATGCAAGATGGAGCTCCTCTGTACATTGCAACACCAGTGAAGCAGCTGTTGAATCTTCATTTTGGAAATAACAGAATTATCAGTCGCCATTTCCCAACAGACTGGCCGCCACGATCACCTGACCTGAACCCTTGCGACTACTGGCTGTGGGGTTACCTAAAAGATGTTGTGCACCTAGTAACTTATCATAGTTGCGAAACCGTATTACGCAACACATTCACAATATCACCACTGAAACACTCCGATCTGTTGTGGAACATTCTGTTTTGCGCCTTCATCTGATAGGAGAAAACGGTGGACAGAATATTGTTAAGATGCTTTTGAATATTTTCAGAATAGCCTAGATATAGAATTCTCCAGTTATATTTGTAAAAAGTACGGCAATTATATCCTAAAAATAAATATATTTTAAGATTCAATGGTATTCATATAACATTTATATTAAATTAAAGAAATTATTTCACTTTTTAATCGTCTTGAGAGACGTTTGAATTTATCCGAAAAAGTTTATATTGCTACGTAAATATTTGAAATCAAGAAAAAGGAATGGACTTTTTTAAAATTCCACTAATCTTACTTTTAAAATAATTCCTTCATTTGGTAAGATTTTCGAGATATTTTTTTATATTTTACCCAAGAAGTATAACATTTTCTTCCATAAAGAACAATGTGAAAGAAATAAATAAATTGATACAAATCAAGAAATATAAAATCGGTTATAATGAAATTTCATGGATACAACTGAAGTCTATTTCCTTTAAACTGTACAAATTTCAAAGCTTTTCCGATTTTACATTCCACGCTTAGGGTTTTTGTCTCGCTAGAAAGCGAAACTGGACCACCAAATAACGTGGCATTCGAAATATATTTTCAAACTTCACATGTCTGGTAGCCTTATCTCATGAAGGAAGAAACTTACATGTTCAACTCTCACTATTTAAAGCAAGATGGATTATATTGTCCGACTTTATTTCGCTTTTTTTATTTTAAATAAATACAATATATTATTAAAAATAGTGGTAATTATTCCATACTGAAGTGTTTAATGCTTTAAAATGAGAATAACTGAGTTTGTTTCTATCTTTGCCAATGCTCGACCTTTTTTTTCTAAAATTATTTTCAATTGAATAAAAATTAAACAATAAAATGAGTTTTCTTGGTACATAAAATATAATAGTCAATACTAGTAGCTCCGTGAAAAGCTACTGGTATTGATTCGCAACTCCAGGAGTGTAGTGGAGCCGGAACTGACCTGAACGATTTTTATACGAGAAATTAGCCCATAGCAGTTTTTAAAGGTGTTCAGTGTTGTCATTGCTCATCCTGGAGGTGGGGGAGTAGAGGGAAAGGTATCATCATTCATATTCTCACTCTGTGTAGGTCAGGAACACACTTCTATAACATTATTTCTATAAACTTTGTTCTCCGTTTGCTAGTAAACCATTAGAATAACGTTAAAAATGTAAGAAACTAAGGATAATTGACCCTTGTTTCATATTTTAATATTTCTCGAATATTTGATTGATGGTATCATAAAAGGATTTGCTTTTTTGCATGAGAGATATACTTGTGTACCATGATATCTCGTTTAATAATAAAATAAATATATTTCGTGAAATCATTGAGGCTCAAGCATCCCTAATCTTAGGAACATTTGATCTGATAATAAGGGTACTTGGTCCTAGATATTAGACGCTGTATGCAAGGAATATTTAAATTCCTTCGATAATTTGTATCACTCAAAATTCAGATCGTAGGTTAAAACTACGGATCTGAAAGGGTTTTAATTATTAGAAAATATTAATGAAAAAACTATCATTTAAATTTAAATAATATGGCAGCTATAAAACGCGATAATTATTAGATAATATGCAGTTATTAAATTAAACTATTCTGTTTTTTAATTTAAATTTAGTTATTAAATAAAATTAGTTCAAAATTAAATAAAATACTAAATTAATTAAATGATAAAAATTATAGCAATGGAACTAGTAACCTAGGAATTTCACTAGCACGTTGAAGAAATGTCGGTTTTGGAAATTTCGAGAACAGAACAGAATAAAACCAAAATGAAAAGAAAGAATCTAAAAAATGTTGTACGAAACGAGAAATTGTAAAGGTTTAATATACATACTCGTTTCTCCTATTATTTTAATAAAAACAAAAGAAAAATGAATTCTACGAAAAAATTCAAGCCAACCGCAACAGTGAAAAATTAAATAAAATCAAGCGATGACAAACAGTTCGAGTAAAAGGTTTTTACGGAAATAAGAAAATAATAAAAACCAGGTAATTGCCATAGAGGAAAATATGAAATAAATAAATTTCAATTCGTTTTAAAATTTTTGCTAAAATAATTCTTTGTAATATTTAAAATTATCACATTAAAATTTTTTCTTTAAATAATTATTTACAAAATATGTTTAAATAAGTATTCTCATACGAAACTCAGCTACCAAAAACACTAGCTATTATGGCGATAATCAGGGAAGAAAGTTGATAATATAGGCATTCAGCTTGATCATTTGAGTTGCCATATTGGGGTTGATCCCAACCACACAATCTACTTCAGTTTACTACGAACATCGAAGCTGCAGTAAATATCAAAAGGCTCTTACCTGTATCAATTCTTGTTTTGTGAACTTTTTTGGTAAGGTCAAGTATACCTAACTGGCTCAGGTCAAGAATTCCTAACTTGACTTTAACTAAATAATCTAAAAATTAAACCAATTAAAATTAAGATGTTATAGAACATCTTATATCTAATTACAGCTAAAATTACGCTTAGAAATCAGAAATATATTAATTTATCATACCTTAAAGAGTAAAATTCCAATCCATAGTAGAATGAAAAATGGAAAATTTACTTGTCCCAAAACATATTTACCTACACACTATCACAATGATTTTTCAGATTGGAAGGGAAATCCCAAAGATCAAATAGATATTGCACACGAAAATTACCATTTCACAATCTGAGAAAATCGTTTTTGACAAGCATCCCTAGTTTCTGCGGCTGGAACATGAAACGGAACACTTAAAACAGTCATTGCTTTGAAAAAAAACTTAAACAATAAAAATACGTACACATACATCGTATTTAATGACTTCAAGGAATATTTTTGACAAATTCGAAGAAAATCGAACAAAGAGTTTGGTTGTGGTTGCGTAACAAACTAATTTACATACAAACAGATGAAATGCCGAACAGGATCAAACAGGACCTGGCTTCGCTGGTCAATAATTTAGAAATTCTTTTTTGATGCATATTGTAAAAAGTCTGCTAGTGGTTTTGAAATAGGCTCTTTAATGTTTGCTTCTTCATTTACAGGATATCCTTTGCTAAATCACAACTTTTTGAACATTTTATGTTAAGGTACACCTTGTTAATACTTCGATCAATTTACATAATTTTCAATTAGTATTAAATCAAAATTAGCTCTATCCTGTCATAAGATGGCTTTAAGACAACAGTCCGTCCTTTTCCACATATTTTATTCGGCGGAAGTCGCACATTATATCACGTACAGAGCAAGCCCAAAACGAAACATCACATAGCAAGATAAGTGTTAGACACAGGATGTATACAATATTTAAAATGTAAGTAATGCAGCAGCGCCATCAGGCGACACTCTTGGACTCAGAGGCTTACAACACACCTGATATTCAAAGAAACGCACAATTTTTTTTCGACAGTCCTTGTATAAATTTTAAGAGAGTATAGTCAAATCTAGTTAAAACAGTCTCCTTCCGTTCCAAGCAAAATAAGCCACTCTGAAGGGATTTAATGTTTGGAAGTACAAAATAGATATATAGTACGCATGAATCGCTATCTCTGGCAAAGTGAATTTTAAGAATAACCGAATGAAAAAGTAACTTATTCGAAAATATCTGTTTCATTTAATGTAAGTACACAATTTGTTCTTTTATGAATCACAAGCTTTTTTCGGATGTATCTTTTTCCAATTTCGTTTTTTAATGGAAGAGCAAATCCCTTATTGATTATTCAGTAGTTGTTTCGTAATAGACAAAATTATTACATATTTTTCTTGAATTCGCTTGGCTGAATTTTCATTTGATGTTGGCAGCAACCCATATCACCATCTGCTTTGTCAGTTTCAGACTTCGTCTTCCGATTCAGCGCCTGAAAGGCCCAAATGAAGTCTTGAATGCCCCACCAAGGTAGAGGCAGATGTTCACATTTCTCTTCACGTTAGGAAATGAATAGTTAATTTCTATATAATTTTCTGTGTTGTTTCTAAACGTTCAGTCTTTCTTCTTTCTCTTCTTAAAAGTTCAAATGAATTCTAAATACTGTTTCCCCTACAAAACTACAAAATAGTCCTTTCAGCTCAAATCCCCATCATAAATCTGTTTCAAAATGCCATACGGACTTTCCTTCGATGGTAATTATAATTTCGGTGAAATCTGTGTCACATAAAATACCTCTATTTCCAACTTGTTTTTATACTCTTGTTAAAGCGGTAATTGAGACTGGCAGAAGTGGATAGCAGTCTTACTCACGTACACAATACAATTTTGATCATGAGTAACAAATATTTTTCCATCGGATAGCATTGAAGCAACAAACTAAAGCTTGCACAAAAAAGCATATCACACCACTTTAAAATTAAAGCTTTATGTCTATAAATATGAAATATCTATCATTATTTATGCATTTATGTGCAAAAAATGTTCAACGCTGAAACAAGACAACCTTTACGTTCCACGTTTAAGAATACGGAATCAGTTCAAGGTTAAAAATTTTTTATTTCGTTTAATAATAATTTTTTTAAAGAAATAGTGGTAAATATTACATACTGCAATATTTGATGTTTTAAAATGGGAATTAATTATTTCTGAATATGTGATATGTCTTTTTCAAAGCTGGACATTTTTTTTCAAAAATCGTTTTAAGTTGAATAAAAGTTCAGCAATAAGCATGCTCTTTCTTGATACATAAAATAGAATAATAAATATTAGTAGTTCTGTGAACAGTAAATCATGCCAACACAGTCTTCAAAGGTTTAGCCAATGTTGTCATTTCGCAGCCTAGAAAGGGTTAGAGTGGGAGAAAGATGATGCCCTTTGTGGAAGAATATCAATACACGCATAACATTATTTTTATCCTTTGTCCTTCGTTTGCCGGCAAAGCATTAGAGTCATGTCAAAAATGTACTGGAACAAAGTTGTAGGAAATTTTACCCTCGAAAGTGGAAATTGAGTCTTCAGATTTTTATAGCACGAGCCGTTTGGCTAAAATCTTTGAAAGGGCTGAATATTACATGAAACGGAGCCATTAAAACGGCCACCTTCTTGAAACGGTATCAAAAATTAAAAATCCTAACACATACGTCATTTTTAATGGCTGCAAGGAACATTCCTGCCAAATTCGAAGAAAATCGAAACCGCTTTTGGACTTGACTGCGTAACAAACAAATTTACAGACAAATAAACGACATGCCGAGTTAAAACATCACCTCTTTTCCCTCGGTTAATTACTTGAAGATTCTTTTCTGACTTCCATTTAATAACGTTTGCTAGTCGTCTTGATATAGGCTTATAAACGTTTGCGTTTTAATGTGCAAGACGTAATTTGTTAAAAGACAATTTTTTGTGCACATTTTGAGGTAAGGAACACCTGATATTCAATGAAACGCACATAATCTTTCAGGTATTCTTTGTTTAATTTTCAAGATAACACAGTGAAATCTCTACAACGATCCACCCTTTTTAGAAGGATAATCGGCCGCTCTGAATTGACGTCATATTTCGGAGTACAAAATAGATATCTAACAAGCCCTGACTCGTTGTTTCTGGTAAAGTGAATTTTAAGAATAACAAAAAGAAGAAAGTAATTTATTCAAAAATATTTTTTTTAATTAATGGATACAATATGTGCCTGTATGATTCTTCAGCTGTGCCAGATGTATTTTCATCAATTTTTATTTTATAATTGGAAATCCCTAATAGACTAATCAATAGTTGTTAAGTAATGGCTCCTAAAATATACTGAGGTAAATTTTTCATTTGCAGGTAGTCGCAGTCCATATCAGCATATATTTTTTTGTCAGAGACCGAATCGGCACAGGAAATTCCCAAGGGAATTCTTCAATGCCCCACCACTGTAAGAGTCAAAGTTAACTTCTCTCTTTACATTGAAAAGGGAATGGTTAATTTCGATCTAATTTCCTGTGTTGATTTTGAGTGTATGCAATTTTTATGTGTTCTCTCTTTTCTCCTAATAAAAGTGCCAAGTTCAGACATACGAAAGAATGCATTTTATTGAAGTTGAAGGTGCGACCACCTCTATCGCTTAGAAGAGTTTGAGTGGCCGTTCTTAGGGGTAGTTTTAACGCTATGACTAAGGGACAAAATTCCAGGCAAACAAAAGTGGCCGTTGAGCAAGGTGACCGTTTAGAGAAGCTTTACTGTAATAAATTTAAAATTATGACAGACTGTAGAGAACCCAAACTACCAATTAAATATTACTTCTTTTTGAGAAATGAAAGGAATCTATGATAAAATCGAGAGATTTACATAGAGATACAATGAAAATCTTGACTGTATTCGTTAAATAAATTCCGTTACATTCCTGCAATATTAAATCGGAATTTTCGATATTTTGGTTGCAATTAACTTTCTCAAATTATTTACATTAATCTATTTAATTTGATTGAGAGATTAGAAAATTAAATTAATATGAATAAATTTTTAATAATTAAAATATAAATCAAATTTTGTATTTGCATAAAATTTAAGAGATCAGGACAATTGGATAAGCGTAGTACTTTATTATAATTAGATATAACTTTGATGACAATAGTTTATTACTCATGAACTAGTTCATTAGAACAGGATAAACAATCAGCGTTCCGTCGGGGAGCATTTAATAATCGAACGAAATTTTCCACATAAGAAGCTTATCGTAGCGATTTAAGTAAGTAGCTTTATATGAATATTCGAAAGATCCACTTGACTTTTTATCAGCAGTGAAAAACCTAACTATAGCCTCAAAATATTCAGTACTCAATATTTAAAACATACAAGAACTAACACCACGCCTTTCTGAAACAGTTGAAAGACAGGATTGTATTCAAACAGGGATGCATTATTTGTACTTTATATATTTATAATATTTTCTTAAAAACAGTGGTAATTATTAAAAAAGGAAATGTATACTACTTTACAATGTGAATAAATTATTTCTGAATTTGTGTTATCTAAAAAAAGACCTGGTTTCCTTCGGTCAATTAGTTGGGGATTCCTTTCTGATTTCCACGGTATAACTTTTGCAAGTTGTTTTCATATAGACTTTTAACCTTTGTTTTCTAATTTACTGGAAGTCATTTGTTAAATGACAGTTTGTTTTTGCTCATTGTAAGGTAACGTACACCTGATATTTAAAGAAATGCACATTATTTTGCAGGAATTCCTTGTTCTATTTACAAGATAATTTAGTGAAATTTCTATACAACGGACGCACTGCTTTCCAAGAAAAATCGTCCGCTCTTGAGGGAATTTCTTGTCCGGCAATTTAAAATAGAAATCTAACAAGCCCTAATTCGTTATTCCCTGTAAAGTGAACTTAAAGTTTCATTTAAAGAAAAAATTACTTTATTTGATAATGTCTTCTTTTTTCGATAAAAAAGAAACAATTAGTGTTTGTGTGAATGTTAGCTATTGCGGATGTATCTTTTTTTAAAAATTTTGTTTTTTAATCGGAAGAGTTAATCCTAATAGATTAATAGATAGTTAGTGAGTAATGAACAATATTAACATCTATTTTTTCTGAACTCTACTAAGTAGAAAGTCTCATTTGCTGTTGGTCGTCACCCATGTAAGCAGCTTCTTTGCCATATTCCGATTCAGCGCCTGAAAACCAGAAATAAACCCTTAAATACTCGTCCACGGTAGATGCCAAAGTTTACTTTTCTCTCCATATTGTAAAAAAAAAGATTAATTTCGGTCTGAAACACTGATATTTTAAACATAATTTAATAGAAATTTATTGAAATCTGTGCTTATTTTAATTCGAACGTTAGAGGATTGATAGAAAAATTCATTATTTATTTAATAGCTACGAAATTTTCCTTATGTTTCATAGCGCTTCTGAGCAAAATTTGGAAAAATATCTATTGAGTAGTTTAGATTTCTCTGGAGTGCAAAAAAATGGCGCTTCAGTTTTATTCGTATAGACACTATGTGATATGCCCGGCGTCGCTCGGGTTAAAAATGTTTTTTAAGTAAAACCACTTTTAAAACTTTAAACTAAATTGTACACTTTATCGCTGCAGCATCTTTCGTTGATTTCCGTTCACCCTCTCTCGCGTTGTTTGGTCTCTCGACAAGCAGCTAAACCCCTCTCTTCTCTTTGTTTATGTTTGAGCCATCTGGCACGAGTCTATCGGCACTCGAGATTGCATTTTCACATCCTTATCACAGTTACGTCGAATACAGAAGTCTCTTCATATTAATATTTTTTAATGCCATGCTCCAAGTACCAGCCTGGTTTTTTTTTTCAGACTAATGGCAGAGAAACTGACACTTGTTTTTTTCATATGATAGATTTTATTTGTTTACGCTGAGAAAATAATTTAATTCGCGAATTAATATAACATATGACAAACCTTATATATAAATAAGGTATAACACAGGATAAAACAATAAATATGGTATTTTTCGAGTATTTCCATCCCTCAGTTAAAACTTCATATAAAAATAATTTATTGAAATTCAGATTGAAATATTTGAAAGACAGTTTTTATAACAAGGTAGAAAATTTCTATATGAAGGTGGTTTCAAAATGCGAAAAGAAAAACAAAAACGAAAGTTGTACATTTTTATATAGAGTATATTCTTTCCAATACAGTTACACACATTTCTCATTCACTTAAAATATGGTTCGTAAAGGTTTTAAAACATGTATTAAATTTTCAAGCTATTATCTCGAGAAGCCTTCAATAATATATTAATAACAAGTTAACTAAAGTTGAATTAAAGTTACTGTTAGAAAAAGGAGACTACCGCAAATAGATGCCCGCCATTCATTACAGTGGCGCTGCAATAGTTCGGCACTCGAATTCATTTCTCGACTGACTCTCACTTATGACGGCCTTAAATTAATAGATTTAAGGCCAGCAATATACTAACACGAAGCTCTGAATTTGTTGCTGGGTGTTGTAACGAACGAAAGATATTCTTCGTGGTGCCTGCGGCTCGTCAGAGCCGCTAACCACAGTCGACAGTAGCTTGCAGCAGGAGTGAGATAAAATGTTCATGAGTGGAAATGTTTCCGAGATCTTGGTCTGGTCGATGGAGGAAGTGGGTGGGGAACCAATCGGGAGTCTGGAAGCAGGAGAGGTGAAGGTGGATTTCTGGAGCCAATCAGGAGCGACTTCGAAGGAGCAGATGAGCATTTGTAGGTAGAGAGGTGTGAGTGTGGAGTGGGGTAGGTTAATCCATATATATATTAAGCTTTCCTTATTTAAAAATAGTGGTAAAAATAAAAAACATTGAAATAAGAATTAACTACATTTTGTTGGCATGTCGTGAGTGTAAACTGCAGAGTAACGCAGATACCAGGCAGTTTAAAATACAAAATAGCTTTAATCCAGTTTACTTATAAAAAACAGAAAAGACATGCTGCTGTCTTGCAGCTTACACACTCACCGACAGCCATCCATTCGACTGACTGCACAACTGCTACTCCTCTTATTTTAAAAACACAAATGAACAATATATATAGATTGTAACAACCAATCAACTTCGACTAGTGCCGTAACTTCGGCTACGTCATGAAATAAACCAATGAGATACGCTTCATTCAGTGACTGAACAAGTTCATTTGAATTCCAACATTCGGCCCCATCAGTCACTGAATCCTTTTGAAATATAGCCTTGATAACTGAAAGAAATTTCTCTTTTACAAGATGTTTTTCTTAGAATTTAGATAATTTAGTTCAAATTCTTTATCATATAATAATTTTCGAACAAATTTATATTTTATGTCAATATGTTTAGTTTTACTATTCTCAATATTATTTTTCGAAAAATGTATAGCTGCTTGGTTGTCACAATACAATTCCGGCATTCTGAAATCAATTAAATTAAGTTCTTTTAAAATTTTAGAATACCAAATAATACATTTTACACTTTCTGTTAGTGCTATAAATTCAGCTTCCATTGAGCTTAAAGCAATACATTTTTGCTTCTGTGATTTCCAAGTTATTGGTACATTTCCAAATAACATAATATATCCACTGGTAGAATGTCTATCACTTAACTTACATCCCCAGTTAGAATCTGAATACATAGTTAACCTAGCACTATGAGTATCCGAAAGATTTATTTTATAATACATTGTATTAAACACATAATTTAAAATATCAACAACAATAGTCCAATGATGATACGTATATCCATTACAAAATTGTGACATTGTGTTTACAGCAAATGCAATATCTGGCCTGGACCTATTCGCAATAAACGATAGGCATCCAATTAGCCTTTTATACGGAATCTGTCTCATAAGTTCCGTTTCTATTATCTCATTTTCTTTTACTCTATCAGGTAAAATACAACCTACTTTCAAAGGTAACGCAATTCGCCTTCTTGGCAAATTTTTGAATCTAGTCTTAAGTTTATTTATATATGTATTCTGATGCAAATACACAGAATCCCCGATTCGCTCAAAATTTACACCCAGTAGGTATCTAACTGGTCCCAACTCTGTTATTTCCAATTTAATTTTTATATTAAGAATTGAATTTTCAAGATCACTTTGCGATTTGCTGAAAACGACAATGTCATCTACATATACCAATAAAATGCAATTACTTTTAGTATATAGACCATTACACAATTCATTTTGATGAAATCCAAGTTCAAATAAAATTTCATTTAATTCAATATTCCATTGTCTACCACTCTGGTGAAGACCATATATACTCTTATGCAACCTACAAACATAATGCTCGCATCCTTTTACAGCAAATCCTTCGGGTTGCTGCATGTAAATGGGAATATCCAGGTTTCCATACAAATATGCTCCTTTTACATCAATCTGAGCATGATTCCACCCTAAAATACATACTAACAAAACGAATAAAAATTTAATTATATCAAAATTCACAAGTGGTGCAAATACATCAGTAAAATCAACACCCGGTCTTTGCTTAAACCCTTGTGCTACCAATCTCGATTTATATTTCTTTACATTATTTTTCTCATCATGTTTAATATTGTATACCCATCTACAACCTAAAACTTTCATATTCGATTTTGGTTCAACAAGATCCCAAACCTTTCTATTCTGCATTAATTTAATTTCCTCAAACATAGCTTCGTCCCATTTATCTTTATCAGGAGAAATTTGAGTTTCTTTAAATGTTTTGGGGATTTCAGTCATATATATCTCGTGTTGAAAAATATCATTTACAAGGCTTGCTTCATCTACGGAATCTGAACTAGTTGCATTATCACATTCCGATTTTTCTTCTAAACGCGTATTTGTTGTTGTTGGTTTAAAGTTAAACTGATTAGGGTCAAACTCTAATTTGTTTTTCTCACAATACATTTTAACATCATTTATGGATCTAAGTCGTTCTTTACTAGGAGGATAATAATAAACATCTATCCTTTTACTTTTTTTCCTAGGTTTTTCTAATCTTATCCAAGTTGAAATATCTAACGATAAGGGTTTTTTCGGTGAACTAGATTTTTCATCCTGTGCCCTGCAATCACTATCGTTATTTAAATTTTGATCCAATTGATATATAGCATAGTCATAATGTTTAACTTTACCAAACAAAGTTTTCACGCCATTCTTCGTTTCATCAATTTTAACGTGAATACTTTCTACGACTTTCCTTTATTTAGGTAACCATACCCTGTATCCTCTTCTATTCACAGCGTAACCTACCAATATTCCAATTTTAGCTTTGGGTTGTAATTTATTTCTATTAACTGTTGGTACATACACATAAGCTAGTGAACCAATGGACGACAATGTCTAATGGAGGGTTTATGTCCCGACCATATTTCCATCGGCGTTTTTCCCTCTGTTAATTTATGACTACACCGATTTTTAGTATGAACATAGGCATGAAGTGCTACTGCCCAAAACCTTGGTTGTAAGCCACTATCTTGCAGCATAGTTCTGACCGCTTCCATACTTGACCTATTGAATCGTTCTGCTATACCATTTAATTCCGGTGTATAGAAAGATGTCCTCTCAATTTTAATACCCAAATCTCTTAAAAATGTCTCGAAATCTTTGTGACAAAACTCCATTCCGTTATCAGACCTGACACTTTTAAGTTTCTTTCCTAATTCGCGTTGTACCCTAGATAAGTACTCTTTAAAAATTGAAAATACTTCACTTTTACTTTTAAGAGTAAATACATCTATTTTTCTAGAAAAATCATCAATTATGGACAAGAAATATTTACTTACCCCCAAAGAATTAACAGGTGCAGGTCCCCATAAATCCATGTGGACTTTGTCCAAAACAGACTTTGTTACTCGTTTGTACACATAATTCTTTTTCAGAGACGTTCTTGTTGCTTTACCAACATTACAAGCTATACAAGGTTCATTACCTATTTTAATATTTTTCTTTCTCCAACCCTTTAACCGATTTATTTTTGCACATATCCTTAATAATAGGAATATTGACATGGCATAATCTCTTATGGATTAAATTTAAATCTACACTAGTATACATTACACTGTCTAATAAAGGATAACCAGATACTATATAAAACATATCTTGCCGAAAATATGAAAAGAAATATTCATTATTAGAATGACATATACGCATAACATTATTAGACCAAATTATTTTAAGTCCTGCTATGTCCATTCTTGCTCCGCTAATTAGATTCCTCCTGATGTTTGGTGTATAAAATACATCTTTTAAAGTGATTTTAACATTACCTTTAATGTCTTTAACAATGAAGTCAATATCACCAATTCCTTTCACTTCACAGGTTGACTTCTTATCGGCAAGGAGGGCTTTTGTCGTTGTAAGTTCTTTAAGGTTCTTGAACCAGTCACGTTCATAACAAAAATGGGAAGTAGCTGCGGTATCTATGAGAAACTGATCCCAGTCCGTCGATACTCCAAAAGCTTGATTAGTCCCACAGAACGAAGTTTCCGATGCGAAAGCTTGTTTCTTTTCTTTATTCCGCTTCTTATAACATTTAGATGCATCGTGTCCTTTGCGGGAACAAAAGTCACAAAACGGCCCCATTCCTTTAGGGTAACGGATTTTCCTGTATTGACCAGGTTTTCTTGAAAGGTCCAACACTGCTCCACTGCGTTCAGAAGATTTCTTGCAAGTTTCCTGCAGACGAAATGATCCAACGGTGTATGCATTCTCTGTATAATCTAGGTTCAAATCCTTCTGCTTCAGTTGAATTCGTCCAGCTTCGTTTACAAGTTGTTTTTCAACTTCCAGATGGTTGAATTCTTCATCCTTCAATCTGTAGAGGGTTTGAACTAAATGATCGTACTCGGCTGGCAATCTTCTAATAAGTTGTAGTGCGATTAAAAGTTCAGGAATTTCAAAACCCGCTTCTTTAACTTGAGTTTTCTTCTCCTCGACTCGTTTGCAAAAAATTCCAATGGTTTCTTCTACTGGATTAAACTTGAGCTCGAAAAATTCATCGATAAGAACTGCCAATCGGGCTTTGGAGGTTGGTTCGAAATTTGTTTTTAAAATGTTCCATGCTTCTTTACCATCTGTTGTGTGTCGGATTAACGGAAGGAATTTTCTTTCGATGCCTTGGTAAATTGTAGTGTAACATCTCTGCTTTCTCCAGTCAAACTCGAATTTTTCTTTCTCAGTAGCTTGTTCAGGACATGGCTTATCTTCAATTATGAAGCTCCAATAACCACGATCCATAAGCACGACCTTCATGTCTTCCTTCCATGAGGTATAATTAGAACCATCAAGTTCGGGAATGCAAATAGCGAAGACTCCACCGGCATATTCATCTTCCGATCTGCTTTATAGACTTCACAACAAACAGGCACAATCCTTTCGGTTTAATTTAAACAGTAGGGCTTAAGCTGCATCTGGCAATCATCAGTACGGGATCGCACGGCCCATAACCACTGTTGGCATGTCGTGAGTGTAAATTGCAGAGTAACGCAGATACCAGGCAGTTTAAAATACAAAATAGCTTTAATCCAGTTTACTTATAAAAAACAGAGAAGACATGCTGCTGTCTTGCTGCCTACACACTCACCGACAGCCATCCATTCGACTGACTGCACAACTGCTACTCCTCTTATTTTAAAAACACAAATGAACAATATATATAGATTGTAACAACCAATCATCTTCGACTAGTGCTGTAACTTCGGCTACGTCATGAAATAAACCAATGAGATACGCTTCATTCAGTGACTGAACAAGTTCATTTGAATTCCAACACATTTTATTACATTTTATAAAAATATAATTACTGGCAGGTAATTTACCTCAACGGCGGCTAGAATAAGTGTTTGCGAGTCAGGGAGTGGTTGCCCTCCACTTTTTCGCGGAAAAAATGTAAATTTTCTTTCATTTTACCTGCTTAAAACTAGGAATTATGAAAAGCGCAATAGTCACCAGTAAAACTAGATAAATTTGTACCTAAAATTTTGAATTTTGTTCTATATATATAAAATGTTTTCTTTGTTGCAGTCGTTAAATAAAAAACAGGCCGAGTTATTAAGTAATTTTCATTTATTATGGGAGAGTGACGGAATGTACGTATATCTTGGTTCAAGTTTCAAGTGAAAAAGCTAACAGAAAATCTTTGCATTTAATCAGGTAGGGATTTAACATATATACACGTGATCAAAGGGAATAATAGCTATTTTTAGTAATTTAAGTAAGTGTTTTAGGGGAAAATCATGGCGGCAATATGTCGCTGATTTCGAGAATTGTGTAGGCACCTGGAAGTAATTAGAATAATCTTTTAGTAATAAGTATGCCAAAACGAGATATTTAATATTCCTTCAGCGCGGGAAATAAAACGAAACTGGAGTTTAAGAAAAGCGATTTTTATAATACATTAATATTGTACTAAGATTTTTAAATATATAATATTAGAATATGAAGTAAAATTAAGTGAGATTATTACGTATATGTCTATTTTGCTGTCTTAAATGTCTATAAATTCTCTCCCCCCCCACTTTTACCACTCACTCGCCGTCACTGGCTAAATCCAGAGACCAGTAATTTTATTTCCTTGTCTAAAGTTTTGTTTAATTAAATCTCTATTCTGACATAATCTTCGGCAAGATACTAGTGAATGTGCTACTTAAATAATTGCAGGAAACTTGTTTCAGATTATTAGCTTTTTAATTAGGAATCAGCGAAAATAGATCTATGTTGAAAACAAATAACAAAACAAACTGTGTCAAAATAATCTATGTTGAAAACAGAAACTAGTATTCGTCTATTCAAAAGCTTTGAGAAGTTCCAAATCTAATCAAAGCATTTTAAAAATAAAAGACCTTCCTCATTCAGTAGTTACGTCAGTTTATCATGAATGAAAGTGAAGTGTTTTTGATCGTGTTAAATAATATAATCCATAATCAGAAGGTTTAAACAACAATTTATTCGCCGCTTACTTTCGTTTCTGAGCTCTCTTCTCGATCCGTTGCCAACGCAACTTAAATAAAAGGTGGATCATAGATTTTAAAGGCCAGATACTCCAAAAGCACATGCAAGCAACCCATATAATAACATGACGGACACCTTCTCAAAATTAGCAGCTAAATTGGCAATGGTTATGAAATTCTTGCACCTTTTTCTTTTCTTAAGAAAATATAAATCGAGACCTATAAAATAATTGGAGCCTCAGTTGGCGGTATTATGAAACTGGAAAAAGAGTCAAGGATTTCCTTTCGTCTCCTGATCTTGAGCTATTGACTCTCAATAAATATTTGGTTTCATTAGTGACATGACATGGTCCATTCGTAGTTTACTTGCAGCGTTTTAATATTTCTTCTACTTCATTATGTTTATGTGGTATCATTGGTAATGCCGACAATTATAATTTTGACTGTAGACTTACAGCGGATATCCATTTAAGAAAGCCTTCAATCTCTACTAATAATAAAGGAGTATGTGTGTTTCTGTGTGTCTGTCCTCTACAGGGCAGACAGCTGTACCTAGAGCTACGAGATTTGGCACAAACAAACATTGAAGGGTGGGAATGTGCACCTCTGAGCCCATTTTTGAACTTTTTATTAAAATTTTTATCAGTTAAAAATTAAGCGAAATTTCGGCGTTTTTCATTAATAAATTGGAATATATTACAGCACAAAAGATATTTTTACACCATCTCAGAGTGCAAGAAATTACCTTTTTAAAGATATGCATTTTTTCCCCAATTTTAATAATTTTTTAAATAAAATTTTGGCATAATTTACATCTTACATAATCTCTTTCATTGTAGAAAATTGGAGTAATATCGTAATACATTTTTCAATCATATTTTATTTCATCAAAAAGTTTTGGAATCTGAAAACTAAGCTCTGAGATATTGCGTATATTGAGAAATATATCCAGTAAGCTGAATGATTATGGTTACTATGTTTTCATTCTTTTTTCAGCAGTAAAAATACAGCTTTAAATACAGCTAACAGGTCGCTGGCCATAAAATGTTCTGCACACTTTTACTGTTGAAATCAGTGGTAATCTAGGATCTGGGGGGGGGCTGAGGTCATAAAAACTTTGTATCGTCGTGATGAATGTCAAACCTCAAGGCTAGAGTAAACCAAAACTCTTTAACTTTACAGACTTGACTCACCTGACAATAAGAATCATAAAAAGCAATACATACTTTCGATTATTTAATAAAAATTACAATGAAATAACTAGCCAAAAAATGTCTTCGACAACGTCAAAGCTACAAGTACGAGCAGAATGACTACAAAAGTAGGAAATTTTTCGAGCCTGTGAAGCCAAAAAGTAATGTTGAAACTTTTTTTTCTTTTTTAAAAAGAGGGAAATTAAGAAAAATAACAGTTGTAATGATGTTAAATAAAATCAAGAATTCTGACTTGGCTCTGGGGGGCTCTCGCCCGTTCCCCCCCCCCCCCCGGATTCGCCACTGGTTGAAATCAAATGCATATTTTGCATGTGGAATAAGAAAGTGAAGATGGCGCTGACACGTGCAATTAGATGTTATGTGACATGATCAGTTATTTTACTCCAAATTTATTCGCCACACCAGCGGGAGGAAGTTTGACCCCGTACGTATGATTCTACGTACAACGAGCCACATACACGGCGGATGTTCAGTGGAATCGGATTACGAAGCTGTAACCCTCTGCTTGAAGTCGAGACCCTAGCATTAACAGGGAGATTGAAAGATTTAAAACTATCTAGCTTGATGGTAATAGAGAATCTGTGGTCTGATCTCGTGTTTTAATTCTAATCCTACTGCCAGAAAATAACATATCTCTAATTCTTGCATTAGGTATCTAGAACAAAACCAACTGAAATTCCTTATTTCTCCCACACCAGAATACCTAAAGAAAGAGATAAATGTCCTACATTACATCATCTATTATTAAATTAATGAATATAATGTGACTCACGTGTTGTAAATATTTATATGTCTTCATTTTCATTCGATATCGATAACAATCATGGAGTATTGTCTATATACTTCAGATTTTTTTAAAATTTCCTGTAGCAGAAAATTTTACACATTATAGCTTTACATCAAGTTATCGAAATTCGGCTTGAAATATCCTTTTTCTCTGTGTTTTTTATTGAGTTGAAAATTAATCTCCCTCTCAGAATCGTTATTAAACATATAAATACATAGCAGTACCCTCACGACGTTGCCCGTGACATCCTGAATTTCAACAAAATATTTTAAAAAGCTTACAATCTTCAGCAAAGGGATCATGACGTCACGTGGTTTGGACGAAATGCATGTTGGGAATAGAACACCGCGACCTTGGTTACAAAGAATCGAGGGAAAAAATATTTGAACACTTCAGAAAAAAATTAATTACTATTCAACCATAAAAGATAATTTAACCGTTCTTGTTTTAAATCAGTGGGAAATATTCTATTCATTACCTCAAAATATGAAAGAGATAACTTTATTAAAACGGGGGATGCAGTAAATTTAAATACGAAAACAAAATTTTGTCGGCAAAACTGACTATTTTTTAAAAATTTCTTAAAATTCAGTAAATAACGTTTGAAGCTCAAAGCAAACTTCATTAGAACGAAAATTGTTTGTTCCATCCGATGGTACATTTATCGTTTCCAACTATCATTAAAAAAAATACTACAGCCGTAAACGTGCCAAAAATTACCCAAAACAACACAAAACATTAAATTTAAAAAATCTGGATTAAATTTTAAAATTCCGGCTTCGATGTGTATTCAGTCACCATTATGACTACCTGTGTGCCAAATTTCATGGCTGTAAGTGCGATAGATTCGTCTGGACATCGCAGACACACACACACAAGCACACGAACATTGCCTTTTATAAGTATAGAAATAATCTGTCTGTCTGCTACAAGAACTCCTCCGCAACTCCATTTCTAGATCAACTGTGCTAGTTTCAACTTTCAAAATTAATTTATTCTTAAGATATTTTATGAAATAAATAAAATCGAACCAAACATTTGTTTTTGCTCAGTTTTTCACCGATAACTTCTGAAATATTTATCGCACCAAAATGATTTATATCCCATTTTAAAGAGCAAACTATAGTAATTTTAATGATACAAACTAAATTGTCAAACAATTTCTTCACCACTTTTAATGAAATTTTAAAAATTCATTTTAACTACAGTTTGTAACAATGCTTTGTATTGTTGTAATTGAATTGAAACCAATTTTAATGTTTCATCAAATCCTTCACTCAGGCGTTTGCTACTGTTAAATTTTGATAAAAATATTGCTTTGGACATTAAATAACAAGCCACGTTTTTACTTCCGCTTTATCTCCTAGAATGCATACCTTCCACTCCGATGATAGGTCGTACTTCGGT